>LPNX010101020.1:660566-693646 GCA_001517045.1 Pseudotsuga menziesii | reverse complement strand
GGTTTCAGCCTGTATAAGGACCAAGAAGTTTCTGATAATTTCAGTTCGCTGATTCTGTAACCAATAATAAATAAAATTATCTTTGGAATAGGCTCTTTCGGGCCCATTCCCCATCCCCCCTGGGGGGATTTGTGTCGGTGCCTTTTTTGTCGATTTCTGTTTATTTCTTTTTTACTAGCATTGATCTAATTTGCAGGGTAGTATACTTGATTTTGTTATTAATTCCATACTTCATATCTTACATTTCAAAGTAATCGTAATACTTACCCCACGATTTCCCGATTGACCTGAAAGGGGAAAGAGATTCGTGGTAGGATTACTTAAGAAACTAGAACTGTGTATCTGTTTGCTTTTTTCTATCATTTGTTTATCATCGACTTTAAAATTAACCCCTCCTCGATTCCCGATTGAGATCCACTTGGATCGAAAGAGGTTCTTGGAGGCTTTTCTTTTAAACAAGAACATCCAGTTTAAAACTTACTAAAAATGATAAGACTCCAGTGTGTATGCTCTACACTTGGCTGCGGTTCGTCCGATCAGTCAAGCTGTATCAAAAGCACTTGGGTGACTAGTATAATTAGGACTCACTCTCCCCAACTGACAAACCATCAGATGAAAATCCAACACCTAGATCAAACCTCTACGGTGGCAAAATACCCAAAGGAAGTGGGAACTTCTGAAAAGTGACCTCGGGGCGTCGATCTCTGTCACACCCTAACGGGTGCGTTACGAACAATAGCGCCAGAGACTCCATTTCAGCCCACATATTCCTTGTGGGTAGCTGTAAAGGTTTAGTTTTGGACATACTCCAAGTACTCTCGGGTATATCTGGAGTCCCCCTTTGCCTAATTTAATCAACTCATACTTCACATTTAACTTAAAACATACCAAGATGCAATCGCAAAACATTCACTCCAAGCACACGCAAGCATATTGATTCTATTTTTGACTCCATTCTAAGGCACTGGTTAATTTCTTGCTTTATATATATACTGTGTCTCAACATTTTTCTTTTGTGTGTTCATCTTTTACATCTTGCCATCTTTGATTATCTATAGTTATATTGTAAACTCCTAAATAACTCATCCAGTTTAAACATCACAACACTAAGTAATTCTCCTTAGTAACTTAATAGGGTCTACCCCCCTTGGCTTCGTTAGGAGTTGAGCGTAAACGGAGGAGTCAAGAACAAGGTGACAGCCTTGACTCGAGACTTGCCCCCAAGGACACACCGAGTGGCTTGAAGATTTCTGCCACGTGACCCAGGTGTGTGAAAGGCGGCAACACTTTTTGGCGCCGTTGCCGGGGATAAATCTTTTTATTCCCGAGTACGAGTTTTGTTTTCTTCCTTTTTGTTTTTGCTTTGTTTGATGAATGCTTAGAGTAGATCTTTAATTTTCATTTGGCGACTACACTGACTTTTTTCCAATTTTATTTTTACAAAGAAAAGCAAAAAATAATTTTTGTGAAAAGATTTATAAATGCTTATTTTTCTTTTTCACATGGCGACTCCATTGAAGGGATAAAACCCTGTTTTCTCATAAACTTGTGAAGTTTTGTTGTGTGTAGATGAGCCCATGCAACATGTTAAAACCTTTAACGCTCATCACTAGACAGCTCCACCTTGTCAGTACAAGGTTTTCAAATGGATACTATTTTGGATAAATTAAGGGAGAAATATGGTGCCCAGTTAACCTTAACGTTTCAACCTATCGATTTCTCAAACATCCCTGGTTTTCCTAACTATTGTGATGGTTTGGGGGATGCATATAACTGGCTTCCACCATTTCATGGAGATTATGGTGATTCGGCCATCTGGCATGTCAAATCTTTCCTTCAGTTGATTGCTGACTTCAATATTCTTTATGAATACCATATGATGGAAATGTTTGCTAGTACTTTTCGGGGTGAGGCTTGTTATTGGTTCTATCAAGGCCTTCCTGATAAATGTATAACTTCTTTTCCAAGCTTCCTTTGGATGTTTTTAGAGCAGTGGCATGATGGTAGGGGTAGTATGAATGGTTTAAAAAAGTTCCTTGAAAAGATCTGTACCTTCTACCTATCTGGGACAGAGTGTCACACAAAAGCATATGATGGATCTTTTTCCGTGATACAAAGTATTGAAGACTTGGAATCACTTCTTGAACATTTAAGTAAAGAGGAAGTCCATGATACTCCCATAAAAAAACATCCTAGAGGTTATTTAAGAAATGAAGAAATTAAGCGTCTTCTTAAAGAAAATGAGGTATCTACCAATGCACAACAAGATTCTGAGGAAGGGAAAATCCAAAATGATCATATTGAAGAGCTTCAGGAGGAGCCCATAATGGAACACAGTGTTGAAGACTCTCCTCATGTCACCAAAGCTGAAGACAATGAAGATTTGGTGTATTCTCAAGTGTGTTGCAATGCTGATACTTTTTCAGAAAGCCCTCTAGAGAAATCCACTAAGCAACACACACCAGGTGATCCCATTGAGTATGTCCAAAAGGTTTCCTTTATTAAAGATAATATTGAAGATCCGCTTCATGATATCATAACAGAAGCCTGTAAAGAAACTTATGATAAGATCAATATGGTGTGTGGTGACAGTAGACCTTGTTCTCCACATATTGATGAAGGTTTGGAAAGTTTATTGCCTTGTAACATTTTATCTAAAGAAGATTGTTATGAATACAAGGAAGACATGGATAGGCAGGAGCATGATGCCATGGATGAAGAGTCCCCGACATATGACATGGATGGGAGTGATGACTATTGGAATTTCATAGAAAATCCAACTTGTGAAAATATTATGGAAAATCCCATCCATGATATGTCCAATGATGGGAGTGTCTATTCAAAAATTTGTGGAAGTCCAATCTACGATACGTCCATAGAGGGGAGCATAGATCTGAATGCCTGGGAAAACCTTAGTATGGAAGAGGAGCATTCAGAATTTTCATATGATCATTCAAAGTCATACCATGTAGAGCCGCACAAGGGTATCAGTAATGAAGACATTGAGAAACAATATTGTGAAAAGTCGGATGTGATGTAGTCAGTGGAAAATCAGTCTCAACCATCTTTTTCACATATAGAGGTTCCTTATGATTTGGAGCTACTTGGGGTTTGTGCAACGAGTTATCATTTGATAAGTCCCGATGATCAGTATGATGATGTAGTTAGCCTACCTTGTCGTTCTGATTGGTATATCAGTCCTATCTAGTCATGGATAGAAGCAGCCTGCATGAGTACATACAAGTTTGGGAAGAATTTTTATGACATTGTTCATACTTATGATCTCCCATCCATCCCGCCCATTCTGAATCATCACGCAGGTTTGCATCTTCTGAATAAGGTATCCTTACTTTGGCTGGTAACCAAAGACAAGGAAATTTTTTTTATGTTAATAAAATGCTTAGGTGGTTACATTGGATTTCTGATTACACTTAACCCTTTTTATATCATGCTTAGAGTAGGAAAATAAGCTCTTTGAAAGAGAGCATTTACTTTCTGATTTGTTTAAATAAATCAGCTTAATGGTTCATTTGGTTTTTCATAAAACTTGTGCTGCTGAGGTTTTTCTTGTCAAGTTGAGATGTTTTTGCAGGGTATATAAACCAGAGATTCTGGTGTTCTCATATCCTCTCCTTGCCTTAAAGACCAGATCGTGCATACGTCCCACAGTTGGAGCCAGAATGTTACCACCTAAGTTGTACTTAGTGGTTTTTATCAAGTGAGCCCGGTGAACCGGACAGGGTTAACTTGTTCGGACTTCAAAAAGACCTTTGGAAGTACTTCTGGGAAGTGCTTGTTGTATCATATCACATGTTCATACCCCATGGGAGAATTGTAATAAATGTTCTAGCATGATAGTGTCTGTAAAAGACTCGGTCTCTTAGACTTCATTTGTCAATCCGATCAGCCCAGGGTGTCTTTTCCCTTGGTTATTATTGGTTGTTGAATAAACGACTGATAATTTCTGAGTTTTTCATTCCATACCTCCAAAGTTGGGGTGGTCGGCTTGGCATTTAGGCCTATTGAGGTTATTAGAGTCTATGTGTCAATGTATAGACATGCTAGACATCATTTTTGAGTCATATGAACATGTCTAAGTCCCCCTAGGTGTTTTTCAATTTTTCAATTTTTTAGTTTTTTCAGTGTTTTTTATTAAATTTTAATTTTTCCAAAACTTAGGCTATTTTTTAATAGTTTAATTGGAAAAATTGATTTTGTAATAAAAGTGGGCCAAATAATCGGTTTCAGTCATCTAGGTGTTCATTTTCAAGCTAAGAGCACCATGTAAACCCATGGACCCACTATTTCCTAAGTTTTGAATGATCTTCCATCACTCAGGTTAGAAAGCCCCAAAAATCAATTATTGATTATTTTAATTAATAAATTGATGAATAATGGAGCAAATCCAAAATCAATAAATCAGTGGATTCTCAACCGATTTGACTGAAATCAATCAGATCTGGAGCAGATTGACTGGATCTGACAAATCCTTGACTGAAGGAGGGGATCAAATCAGATCCAGACTTGATCTACAACTGTCTTCATGGGGAATTGCGCCCTCTCTCTCTCCTCCACACGTGTGGACTCTCCTGGATGCTCTGTGGGCCGATGTGGCGGTGTATGGGTTGATGTGTCAGCTCAATCAAGCCCCCGGTTGACAAGTAGGCTCAGTACAACTTCAGTTCTGCATTGATGAACTCTCCATCAGTTGATTTCACTTGATTCCATGAGGAATTGCGCCCCCCCTGGGCTAGATGGCTTGTAATTTGTATATATCCAGGCACAGCCTCCTCTTCCAAGAGTTAGAACTGGGATTGAGGTGCTGCTGCTATTGTAACTCTGTAATTCTTCATTTGAAATAAAGAAAAGCTTAGGAGGCAATACGGTGTGGTGCCATTGCATGTGTGGATGATTATTGCCATTGTTTTACTGAAGTAACCTGTATCTGTGGTCATTTTTTGCTAATTTCTTGTAGATCTGTGGTTAAGATTGGTAATTAGCTTATTACAATCTTGATAGGAAAGGTGTTGTTCAATAAGTTTATTGACTGTCACTCTCCTTGGATGCATGTTTAGAGATCTAGATTTAGCATGTCCTATAAGCTTATATGCATGTTATCTTAAATCTCTTTGTATGTACTAATCGGATCTCACAAGTTTCTTGGCAAGTTCATTGATTTCAGCTGAGTTGCAGGTTCATACTTTGGAGAGGATGTTGATCTAGTTTGCTTCTTCATTCTCCTCAAAACATTTCAAAGGCATAGTCCCTCGAAATTCCACCTGAAAGCTCTATTGTGGATCTTCAAGGAAACCAACACTTTTCTCCTCTTCTTCCTCCCTCAAAATCAACACTTTACCCGGTTACTTGGTTCAGTTCATAGCTGTGATTTCATTTGGATCTGTTTCATCAAAGTAAAATATACATAGATCTGATATTTCATAGCTCATAACCTAGATCTTGCACTTAAAAAGGTTTCATAAGCATTCTAGATCTAGCTGTAGGGAAATCGTCTTTTTTGCATGAAAATTTAAAGGAAACTTGTAGATCGCATGCATTAGATTTCCTTTTGCTGTTATAAAATTCAATATTCTGCAATATCAGTGCATTTTTGTTGGCTGCACAAACAGCAAGCCAAGATCCCAAAGAAAGCTTGCTTTCCTTGGTTCCTTTTCTGCTTGTTTAGCTAGTTTTAACTTCATTTTTTGTGAGATAAGGTAGGCTGATCCAAAGGTACTCTTAAAGTGCTTTTGGGCATTTGTTATTCTAATATGCTCGCTGTCTTTTAGCAGGTCTGACAGAAGGGAAAGGAAGCGGCTTTCCGAAGTGGCCTCAGGAGCGCTCAAATCCCTCCAGGGGTCTCCTTTTTCACTAAAAACTCAAGACTTTTCCAAAGTTGTAAAATCTTGGTTTCAGCCTGTATAAGGACCAAGAAGTTTTTGATAATTTCAGTTCGCTGATTCTGTAACCAATAATAAATAAAATTATCTTTGGAATAGGCTCTTTCGAGCCCATTCCCCATCCCCCCTGGGGGGATTTGTGTCGGTGCCTTTTTCGTCGAATTTTGTTTATTTCTTTTTTACTAGCATTGATCTAATTTGCAGGGTAGTATACTTGATTTAATTATTAATTCCATACTCCATATCTTACATTTTTAAAGTAATCGTAATACTTACCCCACGATTTCCCGATTGACCTGAAAGAGGAAAGAGATTCGTGGTAGGATTAATTAAGAAACTAGAACTGTGTATCTGTTTGCTTTTTTCTATCATTTGTTTATCAGCGATTTTAAAATTGACCCCTCCTTGATTTCCCGATTGAGATCCACTTGGATCGAAAGATGTTCTTGGAGGCTTTTCAATTAAACAAGAACATCTAGTTTAAAACTTACTAAAATTGACAAGACTCCAGTGTGTATGCTCTACACTTGGCTGCGGTTCGTCCGATCAGTCAAGCTGTATCAATAGCACTTGGGTGACTAGTATAATTAGGACTCACTCTCCCCAACTGACAAACAATCAAGTGAAAATCCAACACCTAGATCAAACCTCTACGGTGGCAAAATACCCAAAGGAAGCGGGAACTTCTGAAAAGTGACCTCAGGGCATCGATCTCTGTCACACCCTAACGGGTGTGTTACGAACAAGAGCCCCAGAGACTCCATTTCAGCCCACATATTCCTTGCGGGTAGCCGTAAAGGTTTAGTTTTGGACATACTCCAAGTACTCTTGTGTATATCTGGAGTCCCCCTTTGCCTAATTTAATCAACTCATACTTCACATTTGACTTAAAACATACCAAGATGCAATCGCAAAACATTCACTCCAAGCACACGCAAGCATATTGATTCTATTTTTGACTCCATTCTAAGGCACTGGTTAATTTCTTGCTTTATATATATACTGTCAATGTTCCCCCAAGGTTCCGGGACGGAGGGACGCGGGTTCGGGGAGACGCACATTCGAGACGTGTGGAGACCATCCCCAAATTTTAGAGGAATTTAGCGGGGACGGCGGGACGCGATAGTCAATACATATTTTAAAAATATTAAAAATATGAAAAATATAAATCCCAACAATTGTCAATAACAAACATTCATCATTCTGGAATCTGCAACCATGCGATGTAAATGCAAAATGAATCAATGATTGAAAGTGATTTAAAGTTTTAAGTGATGTAAGTGATTTAAAGTTTTAAGTGATTGAAAATGAATCAATGATACTAGAATCTAGATAGTATGATACTGCACATTAACAAAATAATTAAAGTTTTAATTTTTAATTGGAAACAGACATTGCAAATTGCAATAAATTTAAAATGTCTAAACTAGTAAACACTGAACAATAAATAATAACACTAAAGGTCAAAGACATTGAAATACTAAATACTAAAATAGTAAATTAAGATTGCTCAAAAATAGGAAAGAGTCAAAGACTTAGTCATCGGTATGAATAATAACTATAGTCTATAAATAGAGTCCAAGCTATAATGAATTATTTAAATTTTTTTAACTTTTTATTATTAGTTTTTGATTTTTTTTTAATGTTTATAAACTTTATTAATAATTTAACTTTATAAATAATATATAAATATTAAATAATATCAGTTATATAATATAAGTATAATAAGCTTATAAAATTATAATTTTAATGAATTATTTAAATTTTTTTAACTTTTTTTTTAAAATTAAGAAAAAAAATTAAAAAAAATCAAAAATATCCTTAGGAAGTCTCGACGAAGTTTCGGAGTTTCGGGGGGGGACGCCCACAAGTTTCGGAGTTTCGGGGCGGGACGCCAGGAAGTCCCCCCAAGTTTCGCCACCCACCGAAACGTTTCAGCCTGCGTCCCCCCACGTCTCGCCAAAACGGGGATGTCCTGAGACGTTTCGGGTGGAGTTTCGGAGTCCCCGGAACGCCCGAAACGCGTCCCCGACCCTCTAGGACGCGTCCCCGTGTAACACTGTATACTCTGTCTCAGCATTTTGCTTTCGTGTGTTCATCTTTTACATCTTGCCATCTTTGATTATTTATAGTTAAATTGTAAACTCCTAAATGACTCATCCAGTTTAAACATCACAACACTAAGTAATTCTCCTTAGTAACTTAATAGGGTCTGCCCCCCTTGGCTTCGTTAGGAGTTGAGCCTAAACGGAGGAGTCAAGAACAAGGTGACAGCCTTGACTCGAGACTTGCCCCCAAGGACACACCGAGTGGCTTGAAGATTTCTGCCACGTGACCCAGGTGTGTGAAAGGCGGCAACAGGTCCAAAAGTACTTATGTATTTTTGACTTTGACTTGTGGTCCTTTTCCTTTGGTCCAAAAGTACTTATGTATTTTTGACTTTTGCTTTTAGCCTTTTTCCAATTGCCCCTGTGGTCATTACCCGTGGTCTTTTAATTCCATTCAAAGTACATCATCATAAGCTAAGAGAGTTAGTAATGCTTTTATCTCACACTCTGTGTGACACCAAGATTAGGTACTAGGGTATCTTAACCAAGGTAAGCCTAGAGAATACCACAAGCCCATTTATCAAGGGTCAGAGTGTCACACATGCCTGGACCAAGTCTAGGGCTTATAGCCTTCCTGGTAATAGACCAGGTGCCTCCGTTCGCCAAGAGAATTGCTGCTCAAAACTAAGCTGAGTCTACTAGTACTAGACTAGTCCACATCGTGGTTTCGAACAAGATGTCTACCATTCAATAGAATGGTCACTCAACACTGAGTTGAGTCTACCCAGGACAGAGCTGGTTCCATATCATGGTCAAGGACTAGATATCTACCATTCAACAGAATGGTCACTCAACACTGAGTTGAGTCTACCCAGGATAGAGCTGGGTCTATATCATGGTCAAGGACCAGATATCTACCATTCAACAGAATGGTCACTCAACACTGGCCTGACTCTATCCAAGGCAGAGCTGGGTCCATATCATGGCCAAGGACCAGATATCTACCATTCAACAGAATGGTCACTCAACACTAGGTTGAGTTACCCCAGTGCTGGACTGGGTCCACATCCTGGTCCCATACCAGATGTCTTCATTCTCCTCGGAGAATGACTCTCGATGCTGCTAAGAAAAATCAACAGATGATACACCAAAAATCTCATTAGTTGCCATTACAGGGATATCTCAACTAGAAACGATGAAGCTAAATGGACATATGAAAAACAACAATGTTTCGATTCTCATAGATACTGACAGTACACAAATTCATTAATGTTAATCTCGCTAAAATATTCAATTTATTTGTTTTTCCAATGCCTAACATGAAGGTTATGGTAGCAGATGGAAAGAAGATTGAAAATGCAGGAAAATGTCACAAGGTTAAATTACAAATGCAAGAGTATAATCTAGAATCAGACTTCTTTGCCGTACCTCTTGGAGGAGTAGACGTTGTGTTGGGAATCCAATGGTTGCAAACATTGGGTACTTACTCTGCTAACCATCAAGAGCACTTCATCTAGTTCAATTGCGGAGGGAAAGAGTACAAGTTGTACAGTTTCCAACCACCGCAAACTCAATTGGTTACATAACATCAAACGGAAAGGCTAATTCGAAAAGCAGCACCTGCTTACGTAATTCAATGTCAAGAGATGGAGCTGCTAACATGTAAAGGAGTTGACTGCAACCCTTCGGAGATACAAGAGCTAATCCAAAAAAATCACAAGGTGTTCCAAGAGCTTTCGATGGAGCTCCCACCAAATAGGAAGACAGAGCACTTAATTGAGCTAGAGCTAGGGGTAAAGCTTGTAAACATCAGACCATACAGATATCCCCATCATCACAAAACAAAGATTGAGAGGTTTACCCAAGATTTGTTAAAATGTGGAGTTATTTAAAAAAGCAGAAGCCCTTATCTCACAACCTGAAGGATGGGTCTTTCAGGTTGTGCATAGATTATAGAGGACTCAACAAGGTCACAATTAAGAATAAATTCCCGATTTTGTTCATCGATGAGATGATGGATGAACTTCATGGAGCCAAGTACTTCTCGAAATTAGACCTGAGATCAGGATATTACCAGATCAGGGTTAGATTATAAGACGTAGCCAAAACCGCTTTTCGTACTCATGAGGGACATTATGAGTTCAAAGTAATGCCCTTCGGGCTAACTAATGCTCTAGCCACCTTCCAAGTTGCAATGAAAAATTGTTCGAGCCATACTTACGAAAGTTCGTATTAGTATTTTTTGATTATATCCTCGTATATAGCAAAACATGGAGAAAGCATGTTTGACACTTAGATCATGTACTAACCATCTTGGAAGAGCATCAGTTTTTTGCAAAAATGTCAAAATGCACTTTTGGGAAAGAAGTGGATTATCTTGGCCATATAATACCAAAAGAACGAGTCAAAGTCGATCCCAGTAAGATCAAGGCAATCATTGAGTGACCCCAACCAGATAATATCTTGAAGTTACGAGGGTTTCTAGGCTTAACAGGGTACTGTCGAAGATATGTGAAAAATTATGCCCATAAGACGACCCCCCTAACAAACTTATTGAAGAAAAATTCATTTCGATGGAATGATGAGGGAGAAAAACACTTTGAAGCATTAAAGAACATTATGTCATCAACACCAATATTAGCAACCTTGGATTTCACAAGACCTTTTATCATTGAGTGCAATGCTTCAAGATTTGGGATAGGAGCAGTCTTGATGCAAGAAGGTCATCCGATAGCGTTTGAAAGCATGAAGCTCAATAAGAGAGAGAGTTTGAAATCCATGTATGAGAAGGAAATGCTTGCCATTATACATGTTCTAACGAAATGGCGACAATACCTCCTAGGGAGCAAATCTTGATAATAACATAGCACAATAGTCTTCAATATCTCCTTTAGCAACAAACATTGTCGACTGAACAACAAAAATGGATAGAAAAAATTGCTACATTTGACATGGAGATGCAACATAAGCGAGGAAAGGACAATGTAGTTGTTGATGCCCTTTACCGAAAAGATGAAGGAGTCAAGGCTTACACAATCTCAGTTGCAGTTCCAGATTGGTTAGACGAAATCTGAGGAGAATATGCCAAGGACCCAGACACTTGTACCCTAATCAATGACCTTAATCAAGGTTCGAGGTCTGAATGGAGGAATGACATCCTCTGGTATAAAGGAAGGACCTACTTAAGCCCTACATCTCGGTTTAAAACCAAGGTGTTGATAGAATCTCATGACTCCTCAGCTGCAGGCAATGTAGGTTTTTTCAAAACTTGCAACAATGATAGACAATTCTTCTATTGGAAGGGGATGTATAAGGAGATTCAAAAGTATGTAGGGGATGTACCGAGAGGGCAATGTTATATATATAAATAATTAGATATATATAAAGAAAAGTAAATAATAGATAAAAATATAATAATGCTTAAAACTAAAAATCATATAATAAATTGTAATTAGTCATGAAAAAACATGACTTTATGAAAAGTCATATTCATACCCCGTAAAACATATATATGCGGGATTTCTATTGTAAATGAATTATCATTGGGAATTTTATTAATAATTATTTATCTTTACTCAGTCAAAATTGTTTCAGCCGTGAATTTTTCAGTTCAGTTTCATATAAATGTCTTGGTATCCCAAATTGAAATTCCACTTGTGCAATCTTTTGTTGAAATTACTTCCAAGATGTAAGTGTATCAGTGGTGTATACAAAGGGATTTTTCTTGTGGTGCATTGCCTTTGTGATTTTTTGCTAGCTCGTGATTGGTGATGAATATGGAATCTGGATACATCACTTACATTGACATGTGCTTCCAAGGTTTTGTGAAATTTGCAGATATAATCATTTTGATCTCTGTAAACTATAAAATATGTGCAGTACTCACTCAGTTATCTAATTTCAAACACTTACATCTGGACCTTTGGATTAGTATTCTTTTACAAATCCTAAAGGTAAATAACAAGAATATTTTTCTAACATGGTGCTTGTTAGAATTGAAAAATATGGCTGTTTTCATCAAACAATACTTTGCTTCCTACTGGAAAATGAAGAAAAACATTTAAACTCACATCTCTGCTTCCCCATTTCTTTCTTTTCTCAAGTGTTTCTAACGACAAGCACATACATATCTCATACAATCTTGTAATTAGGTGTTAAATAATGTTTCAACACATCAGTCACTCTGATTTCTCCATGTATTGTTAAATTTTCAGGTTGGCATATAACAAGTCTTTCTCTGACTGTGCTGGAGCTCTTTTTCATGCAATTTTGAACTTGGCTTTAGAGGCCCCACATGCTGGTCCACGTAAGTTTTCTGGTCTTTATGTGCTTCTGTTAGTTTGACATTAGTTCAACTGTGATATTTTTAGTACATCATATATTTGTTGAAACTGCAAGCATATAACGATATGGTACAGTCTCTCTTGCATACAGTATTTAAAATTTTAAGCTGAATGTTTTTTGCCCTCCAAATGTACGTTAAATACTTTTTTTTTAAAATTCTCCTCTGTTGAGTGCTTTTTAAAATTCTCCTCTGTTGAGTGCTTAAAATTCTCATTCTGTCGTTTGATAATCTTTTGGTTTATTCTGCATAATTGCATATATATGCCCCTTTTGCATGATCAAATTTATTCTCATTGTCAAACCGTATTTTCTTAACTTAAGTGTGGGATACATAATGATACTATGCAAACTTTTAAGTTTTAACTAATATCATCAATCATAGATGATATGATGCAAACGTTAAAGTTTTTAAAATACTTAATACATGCACACTACAAAGTGCTAAATGACTGGGCAGCCTACTATCATATTCAATGTTCGTTGTTCAAAAGTCAAACTTAAAAGTTAAAACATCATTACAAATTACATTCACATATCATACAAAAAGTCTTTATCCACGTAACGAACTTCCACATCATCATGTTCATTCTCCCCAAATGGCAAAAATGTTATCTCCACTTGAAGATGCAATTTTTGGTGCCTCCTCATCAAACAGATTAAGATAAGACATGACACTCAATGTCATATCGAAGTCAGCCAACTCGGGTTCCATATCTCATTGTTTGGTGGGCACCAATTCGTATTCATCCTTATTGTGTGATGGAAGGCAAAGGTTGGAGTGAACATACACAAGTTCCTTAGCCTTCTTGGAGACGAATCCATTTTGGTTCACCAAATGGATGAAGTCATATATTGTATGCACTCTAGTTACTCTCTATTGATGATGAACTAGCAAGTTGTAACAAGATCTTGATTACCAAATTTTGGATATTTGGGATTTCCCCACCATGGAAGTTCACCAATCAATTGGAATTAGTGATGTCTTGTCCTGCATAACCTCAATGTCTGCCCAAAACCCTTGGATCCCACAAAATGTTAAAACTCTATGAATCTAAACCGCAATATTAGGATCTAGAAATAGTTTTTTAAAAGCTTTCTTTAACCCTTCAGTCGCTTCTTGGTCCGTGTTTGGTGCAGTTCTTTCTAGATCAGTCAGAAACTATGCATAATATTATTTGGGATTTAATACATAGGCCAAAAGGTGCAATGGGGTGGTCATCTTGTTTCACCTCTTGGTCAATATGTCCTTTACTTCATTGTAAAAAACATCATCTGGGTCATGCTCCTTGGCATTGATGACCTCCCTTATCTTCTTTATCATGGATTCAATGCCCTCATACAGCTCTTGCAAACTAGGTCTATCTATGTCAAACATTCGTAGCAAATCCACAATTGGATTAGAAAATCCCAAGAGGTACTCTGCCCTATCCTACCATTCATCATCAACAACCATCCTCTCGACTGCTTGTGCTCTTTCACTCTGGTATTGCCTTCATTGAGTCCAAAGAAAATTGCATGCCATTGATTGTAAGGCTTGTTTCACTTGCATTAGCCTCGTCAAGACTATGACGTGAGAGGCAAAATGGCTTTTGACAATATGCAAGTTTCAAGATTTCAATAAATTGAAATCCATTTTCTAGAATCTAGATTGCGGTATTTTATCTATTATGATTCACAAAACATGATTTATCTGAAATAAACATTGAGGTAATAGATTGGAATTTAAATTTTAGAATCATATAAAATATGAAGAAAAGTTTAGGTACCTTAGGAAGCTCCAACTTTGCAAATTCTCGATAAAGCCCTTGGCACATGTGATAGTTTGTGATGAAGGCTTGTATTTATTTTGCCTCTTTAAAAATATGCCAAATCCACCCAATTTCGGTTCCCATCTTGCTCAACATATGGTTCAATGAATGTACAACACAAATATGTGTCGTTATTTGCTTTCAACAAGTAGGCCTGCTGATCTGCACACCTAAGTGTTGTATGTTATGACTTGGGCAACATTTTCTACCCCCACAAATTCAATTGCTTCAATCAAAATGCCAGCAACGTCCTGAGCATCTTTTTGCTCATTTTCATTATCAACTTCCTTAAAAACATTACCCCTTTAGGGCTTTGAGCAATTACATTGGGAAATTGCCTATTCCTTTGATCTTTCCATCCGTCATAAGTGATGGACACCCTTGAAATGCACCATGAATTACATTTGGGGTTCAAGGCACCCTCTAAACGTAACTTCTTGTCTGTCAAAAGTGTAGTGTTGATCCTCTCATAACCATTGGCTTTGTACCCTTTTGGGGCTTCACCAACCGCTCTAATCATTGCTTCTCAGTGAGGGGTTCACACGGTTAAAAGGAAGGCCATTTGCATAATGCATCAGCATACAGCTTCATCAGCTGTGTCTTGAGCATGTTTACTAAAGCTCTTTTCAAGTGGTCCCAATTTAGACAGCTTTGAAGGAGTATTGATTTTGCGTGGGGGTAATAGAGGTCTTGAGTCTTGACTCTTGATAAAGCTGCTCCTAGTCTTGTTAGTTGTTTGATTTGAAAGGCAGACTTTATAGCTATAGCATCTTGCCTCATCCTATTCTTTCTTATATTTTGTCATCTTTTCCTTGCTCAAACTCTTTCATCTGTCCCATCCGTACTAGGTGGGCCAGTTCAGACTCAGATTTTAGTGTTCTTCAAACTAGTTAAATATTTTTTCACCCGAGGGTAGGATGCCTTGAATTCATTTTGACATTCACTGCAAATTCACACTAATGACCCACCTCCTTGGATCTTCCCCATAATAGGTACATATTTTCAAAGATGAGACTTTGGATCATTTCTCCTGTGTAGCATATTCAATTCCCTCAACATTCATGGATGATGATTCCATAATGAATACAAAATTTAGTAGTTGTAGCCTAAGTCACCTGACACGAAGACACGGGACACGGAGGACACGGAAAAACGAGTATCCGACACGGACACGGCGACCCCCGGAATCAGGACACGGAGGACACGTTATATATATATATATATATATATATATTATACAAATTACTGTAATAGAGAAAATATTGAATCTTGATAGTAGATATTGATTCAAATAACAGATGTATAGTTCAGAGACAAGTTGGCCAAGACATAAGTGTGTGTGTGAATGCCGAGTGTGTGTGTGAATGCTGAGTGTATGTGCTCAAAATCACAATGGTGTAAAATTTAAATGCTTCAAATAAACCAAATAACAATGCCTGTGTTATGCAATTACAATAATGAGCATCCAGTTGAGAAGTTGTGCATTGGTGCTCACTGCTATGTCAGATTTTCCTTTTAGATATGTGTGTTGAATAGGTTAGGAAACCATGTGACAGGCTACAGCAATGGCAACCAAATCTTGACAGAGATATATATATCACAGTAAAATTGTAAATGATGTTCTTTTGTCAAATCAAATGATCAGATGTTAGACTCAGCACTGTTGTCTTTTTGCGCAACGTTTATTTATTATCACATCAAGCAAGATGACTGTATGGATAGTTGTCAGTTGCCAGTGGCCACCTACATCTGCATAGCAAATATTGACATTGTTTTACAAGCTGGAAAATACATTTTGTGACAACTCTTGTATTAAATGTTTGATTGCACATTGGGACAGTCATTCCATTGTTTATTTTGCTGGGAATTACATTGCCTACGGCTACAAGTCACCTCTTGCTCACCAATCCAAAGCTGGAAGTTACATATCTGTTGAAAACTTGAAAACTTTTCACAGGACACGTGTCCTAAAATCAAGACACGTTTCAAAAGAGTGTCGGACACGCGTTGACCACGTGTCCGAGGGATAAGACACGTTTTGACCACGTGTCGGACACGTACCGTAGTGTGTCTTCACGTGGACACCGCGGATACGGACACGTGGGCCAGTATGGACGTGTCAGGTAACTTAGGTTGTAGCGTGTGATACCAAGAAAACTATACCAAAATTTAAAATTAGAAAATGTAAAATGAAATTCGATATTGGCATGCTAAATATCAATACGCTGTTACATGGTACAGTTCTAAGTTCTTACTGTTATAATAATTATTAATAATAATCAGGAAAAAATCGGGAAAAAGTGGGAATAATTGGGAAGAATTGGGAATAATCGGAAAAAATCAAGAAAAGATCGGGAAAGATCAAGAAAAATCTGGAAAAAGTAGGCAAAAATTGGCAAATATCGGGAATAATTGGGAAAAAATTGGGAAAAATCGGCAAAACTCGGCAAAAATCGGGAAAGATCAAGAAAAATGGGAAAATTATGGAAAAAATTGGCAAATAGGGGAAAAACCGGTAAGCCAATTTTTTCGCCAATGTTGCCGAGAAGATGTTTTTGGACGCTCGCCGAGATGCTGATTTTTTCCACTATAATTATTAATATGCTGTTACAGTTCTAACAATTAAGTAATATTCTAATTTTTTTATAAATCTTTTAAAAATTTAGTTTATAGTGCTAGCAAGATATCTCAAGTAAAAAAGGGTGAAGTAGGTGCTGCTTACTAACTCTAATCAGCAAAACTAGCTGGAAAATGTCATTCATGATTCTACAGTTCTAGAAAAATGGCTCAAGCAGCATGAAGAAATCATGAAAGTTGGTCATACCTGGAAATGAAGAGCCCAAAGCTGGAATATTTAGCTCAACCCATCCCTCAAGTACTAAACAGTGAAGATATAGTTCAACCTGTTGCTCAAGCAAGGGCACCGACTGCCAAATAGCTCAGAAATTATGAAAGATAAGTTTGATGTGTGCTTTTGAGGGGGTGAATGGTGTGTTTAAGATGTGGGATGGGTTGTGGGCCTTTTAGGGTGTCCATTTAGATGATTAAAATTAAAACAAATTACTACTAAAACAATAGTGATGTGTATACGGCGTACACAGCCCCTGAAATGCTTCCTCTTTTGGGTGAAACATTTCCGGTTATACTTTTTAATTCAAGCTGAGTTTTTTGAAAGTTTTCCAAAAATCTCGGAAATGTTTCCATACCATTCTGAAACGTTTCATGGCTGTTTTACTGCTAAATCCATTGTGTTTCAGGGTTCAAAATTGGGATTGGCATTTCCCAGGTATGTTAGGGACATTTCTCGTACCTTAATGTTTTTGTAAACTTCTTCTATGATCATGTCAACAAAACTTTTGATCATTAGCTTTGTATTTGGAGGAAGGCTTAGAATGGTCACAATGAGTAAAGTGTTGCTAGGAGTCCTAATGTTAGTTTTCAGTTCACAATAAATGTTCACTACCCAACAAATTACAGGTTAGTTGAGGTGGTAGTTAAATAACTTATCTTGTGGTGTATAAAAAGAGCTCATGGTGATGCATTTAATGACTTATTCATGAAGAGAGAATTGTCTCATGTTTAGGGTCATGCATCTCCAATTCTCTAATAGCCAACATTGGCATATTATTCATTAACCTTGAAAAGTTGCTTGCTAATTGAAATCCAAATCATATTTAGTACTTGGTGAAATCGCAGATGGCTTATGAAACATGGTTGACTTTCTTTCTTTCTTATTTTTCTTATCGTTCAGCTTTGTTCATGCGAAGTTGATGGATGTTGTTTGTAACCCTTGTTTGTTCTATTGTCCCAGGGGAGCTTTTAATTAAAGCCCACAATGTAATAACAAAATGGAGAGATTTGTTGAAACACTATGTAAAATCCGAAGATGATGAGGTGTGTAACAGTGTTAAACATTATTCCAAGTCCTCTCTTGCTCTATATTTGTTTGCTTTTGTTCTCTTTTCTTATACCCTTTGTTCATTTGTAATTTTTAAGAAATGGAATAGTTTTAAGATGTGTGTGGGTCCTTGGTATTTTTAAGGCACTTTAAAATTTCCCTGCAATGTATTGAGGCTCCTTGTTTGAGAGATTTCTGGCCATTTGAATCTGGTAGAAACTGTTTCTTGGGTAATGGGAAGATGAAACAAAGTGTTGACAAAAACATAACTATGAGAATGATGAGTATCAATGTCTATTTTGGAAAACATGCCTACGCAGATAGTAATTACATATAGTTCTTTGTTACTATAATTTTGAGAGCACTTGTTTCAATTTTTTTTTGCTTTTGAAATCCTTGATTTTCAACAAGTTACATGTTTTACTAGCATTTGACAATAGATTTGTGTTGTGATGGTTTTTGGTGGTAATGCTAGTCTTATTATTAATCAAATAGTATTTGGATTTTTGTATATTAATAATATAGAAGTTATTGAAATTCTATGTATGCATGATTTGTTTGTTAGAGAGAGAGGGAGTGAAAGGGAGTAGGGGTGGGCTACTTAAATTATTGATATATTTGTTATTTCAGATCGTGAAGTTGAATTAAGAAAAATATTTCTTTTAACGGATTGTCCTAGTAGTGGAACTTTCTTTGACTTCAAGGAACTCTGTAAGGGATTATGTACATGCCTTGCAGAAGGGACTTTAATGGCTCCTCCAAGAAAATACAATCTAACTTAATTAGTCTGCTTAGTGCCAACGTTTGCTTCCTTCCGATTGTTCATTTTAGGTTAATGGGCTTGAAGTCTAATACCCAAGGCTTCTATGCTTTTTAATAGATTACTCTCTTGAGCATAGAGATCATGGAATTTGCTGGTGATGATGTTGCATATTGTTGCCGCCTAATTTGCACCTCGGGTTACGTGGCAGAAATCTTCAAGCCATTGGGTGCAACCTTGGGGGCAAGCAAAAGTCATTGTCACTTGATCTTGAATCCTCCGTCTAGGCTCTCTCCTAGCGAAGCGAAGGGGGGTGCTTGCTATTAAAATAATCTAACGTTGTTAATCTATAGAAGGACAACAACTATTCTAGGAGTTAAGATGATGTAAATACTGAAACTAAGACCTCTGCAAATAGCTTATATCAACACCATGTAAAATATACATTCCATTTAACACATAAGTTAACTTAGATATCAAAACAGACCAGTGCTGATGGAGTGCTTGTGTATAAGGGGTTGCTGGTGATGTTTCGAGAATGTATTGCAATTGTCTCATTGGTCAGTTTTTAAATTTATTAAATGAGTGAATTAGGGAGTGGGTTACTCCTTGGTTTGGCTTACTAAGACTCACCTCCTTGAATTGAGTGCTGAAGCAACTTTAACAAGTGTCCAACGGGGCGAGGCATAACCTGCTTGGAGTAGGACTCTATGGTAATCGTTCTTCGCTACCTTCCGAGTCCTTAGAGATTCGTTTTAAGCGGATTGTCCTATTAAACTTGTCCTTTTAATCCCTTTCTGGTTGTCCCACCGTTTTGGCCGAAGGCCTGCAGTGTTCACAAGAGTATATGGTGACTAAAACCTTGGTTTATTTTCGAAAATTAACAATAGCGTAGGTGTTTAGAAATCTCAATACCGATACTCTCGTTCCCGAGAACATGGCTGGATTTGTTAATTTTAAAAGGCACCCATAAACACAAATAAAAATCTAACTAAGAAATGAAAACAACTATTCTAAAAAACAAAAATCAAACCACAAGAAGGAGTCGACACGGACCCCCCTTGGGGGGATGGGGTTTGGGCACTTGGCTGCCCACCTGCTCCTCTTTTATTGTTACTTCTAAGTTAAAAGAGAAATTCTGGTTTGAGGAAAATTTAGCAGTCAAGAGAAAATTAAGATAGTAAATTAGGAGGTCATTAATCCTAACTTGGAAGACCAAAGTATCTCTCGATAGTAACTAGCTCACGGAAGAAAATTAATATAGCCAAGATTAGAACGAACTCTCATGAACTCCATAGCGAAATAGGGTGTTGGTCTATTCCTTAAACTCCATGGGCGGAAAGGGTTTTCCATCTGTGTGAGTCTATGAGCATTGAGGATGAAAATCACTTTCTCTTAGTGCCTTGCTTACACCCACATTAGATCTGAGTTTCATAGTATTTGTTACAATACAAATCTTTATAACCTCCTAACTTTCCAAAACTATAGTGAGCTTGGAAAGCTTCTTGGCAAGCTTTGTGAGCACAGGAACAAGATTTTAGAGTAAACCAAGTATTGCCCTTCTTAAGGTCCGATACACCAAAGTTGGTGTTGGTGGACGTCAATCCTCATCATCATCATTAATGGTTATTGCAATGAAGAATAAATTGTTGGAAACATAGTTGTCATTGATGTCAAAGTATGGAGATGCTTGGAAATGTTGATGTCAAAGTATGAAATAAATACTCATATGTATGATCAGATTTGATGAAGAGTTAATGAAAAGTGTAGGTACACATATTTATGATTGGATTTGTATGAAGATGTATGGTCAGATTTGGAGACACTAACTTTGAAAGGAGTTTTATATCATATAGACAGTCCAAATGATAACACAAACTTCATGATTAGATAGCCTCTTCTGAGACCTTTCCGGTGATATGTGGCACGCCTTCTAACTCCTCGTGGTTGAAGAGATATGATCATTTCTTTGTAATGGGTCAGAATTTTAGTAGTGGGCCGACCTAACAAGTTTATGGGCCAAAATTTAAAGACGGGCCGACCTAACAAGTCTACAATTAAAAAGTGGCGATCCATCTCTATAAATACAAGAGAATTGTGCTACATTTGATGTGTGGTGGACAGAGCTCTGAGATGGTTGCAGGGCCGAAGTTGCAGGTCCGAAGTTGCAGAAAGAGGTTGCAATCTGAGGCAATGTAAAGGAGTCAAACATGAAGTCTGTTAAGGGATTTTATGGACTGTCTTAGGAACTGTTAAGAATTGTTTATTGCAGGTCTAATGGAGCAGAATTAAGCACATTATTTAAGGGTTTTATAGCAGGGCCAAACAGCAGCAAGGAGATTGATTTTAGGGCACATCTTAAAGAGTATTGGTCTTGGGATTTTGTACTATCCTTGGAGCAGATTTTGGGACTGTTACAAGGAAGAGAAGGATCAGCGAAGAAGAAGTGTAACAGTGGCACAGCAGCAAGGATAATTCAATGAAAGAGTGTTGATTGCTGATGTGCTTGTTGATGAACGGAAAAGTTTATTGAAAGAAGTTGACAGTGGTAGAATTGGATAACAGTTCGACAGTTGAAGAATTCGGTATGACCAGTGTTGCATAAGCAGTTTGTTGACAATGGACAGTGTGTAGATTGTGAGAGTGGTTGTTGATGAGCAGAGTTGTTGGAAAATTGATTGACAGAGATCCATTGTATCTCTACTCCTTGTATACGTCGTGTTAGGGTGTTGATGCATCCTTGTCAGTTGTAGCTGACTAAAACATTCCATTCTGGTGGGTGGTGCCACCTCAGGTTGAAGCCTGATTATTGGAGATTGGTGTCTCCTTATTCATAATATAATCATTCATTTATATACATTTTGACTCTTGTACTGCTGTAATGTTGTTGCATATGTTTGAATATTGAATTGAATCAAGAACCGTGAAATAAGAAGTAATTGCTAAAAGTGAATTGAAGAAAAGTATAGATAAGTAGTAAATCAATTAAGCAACACTGTTTCACCCCCCGCCCCCCTCTCAGTCTTGCTGGCCTGTTTTACATAAATACTTGTGTTCTTTTATAGATCAGGAGACACAATTTTATAAAACCATTTAGGGTTTAAAGCTGCTCGAAGAAGAGGTAGGAAGAAAGGTGGCTCCTGGATGTCTTAAAACTTGAAAATTTTGCTAGAGTGCCTCTCTACCTGTTTGTCAATGGCTGCAAAAAAGGCAGCAAAGTTATGCTAAAAAGTGATAGATTGGAAGAAAGGTGGCTCCTGGATGTCTTAAAACTTGAAAATTTTGCCAGAGTGCCTCTCTACCTGTTTGTCAATGGCTGCAAAAAATCCAGCAAAGTTATGCTAAAAAGTGATAGATTGATCAATTAAAACTTAAATATTTTTAGCATAAAATCCAAGTACTTTTTTTTTAAAGTTAAAATTTAAAGTATTGAAATTGTACTTATTAAATGCTAGACTATAAACTTTGACTTTAAAAAATCAGATCTAAACTTAAATGTAAATGCTAATCATATTAGTTTATGATTTAGATGAGAGAAAGAGAGGAATAGCAAGTAACCGAAATTTTTTAGAGTTTAGATGAGAGAGAGAGGAATAGCAAGCCCTTGAACTGAAACTATGGAGTCTTCCCAGTGGGACTCAGAGGGAGTATGTTCTTTTTGATGTGCTTGAAAAGAGAGGAGAATCAAACTAGAGCACCTTTCTCTTCAAGCTAAGGAACCTACGATCCTTTAAACACACTTGCACAAGAAAGATTAAACGAATCGGTCTTAATCACAAAAGAAGCTCAGAAAAACATGAATTTAAACTTTAATAACATGTATCTCTAAGGGATCTTATGCAACTAAACAGTAAGATAATAGATAAACAAATCTACTTCGCTTACCCTACTGAGAGATATCTCTCCTTCAAAGGCCAATAGTTAATCGACAATACAAGTAATGTAAAGACAAATATTACCTCCCAAAACTAACAGTAAGTATCCACACACATGAAGAGAGTCACATGATTCTTGCCTCCAAATCCTTTATTCATTCATAAATTACTTCGCAATTACTGAGTGAGAGCTTGCTTAAATAGATGAAGTTAATGCCAAGAGGGGGCGCACTTGCCCAAGAAGGCGTCAAGCTTGAATGGGTTGGTTGTGTGTTGGCTATGTGTTGGAACAAGAGCTATGTGGTGGAAACAACACATGATAAAAGTGGTACTTCCCAAAACTCAAACCTTTTTCCAAAATTTGAAGCTTTTCCTTCAAGATGCGCCCCCACTTCATGAGGAAACTTCCAATGCTTGATTAGCTCAGAAATGGCAATCTTTGACATTCCAAAATCATTCAAATACTTGCCGCTTTACTTTGCCAACTCATAGAAACTGATTTCAACAAGTTTCTTTTACTGTATGAGTTGTTGAATTTTTCACTTTATCCAATTTTTGGTCTTTTTAGGGTTTTTCGAGTAATAATTAATTTTGGAGATAAATAATTACTCAAAAACTTAAGAAAGTGAGTTTAGGGGTTAAGTGGGTGCTCTAGGTTAGAAAATGAACACCTGCATGGCAAAAACAACCTTCTAGCCCCACTTTTATGACTTAGAGAAATATATTTAACTTAATAAAAATAAGCTTGTAAAAACAGGAAAAAATATTTTTTTCCAAAAATTTAAAATAACCTATGGGGGACTTAATACATGTTCATATTGACTTAAAATAATGATTAGCATGGTAATACATTGACACTTAGGTTTTAATAACCTCCCAAGGTCTAACCACCAAGACAATTATCCCAGCGTTGGAGGCTTGAGTGAAAAACTCGAAAATAATAAATCGTTTAAAAACGATAGATAGTTAACATTGAAAAAACACCTCGGAATAATGTATTGATGACTAAGTCCTAGGAAGCTAAACGTTTTACATAAATTCATCATGCTTAGTCATTTTATTACAATTCCCTTTGGGGTATGAACATGTTTTTTTTTTAAAAATAAAAAAATAAAAAGGGCCTAGGAAGGCTTGTATGGACTTTTGAACTCGAAATTTGAACAAGTAATTGTTCATCTTTGGCGGCTCACTTAAAAGTCCAACTTAGTGCAACTCAGTTGGTAACACATCAAGGGTTATCATTTCAAATTTATGAAGGTTAATGTTGGTAGACTTCAGGTTTGATGTTGTAGGTTTTTATGGGCAATAATGCAAATTTTTGGGGCTGACATTTTAGATCGAGGGTTGATGTTGTAGAATTTGCTGAGGAGTGACAATGAAGATTTGGTTTAGATGTATGTGAGTGTCTTGTATCATTCATGATTGTCTCCATTTCACAACTACCTTACAACTTTTGATGAAAAGTCTAGATATATGTGACTACCATTTTGTAGAGGTTGTGCATACTAGGCTGTACTTGTTACTGCTTGTTATGTCTTTGTTCTAACTTCGAATTTTGTGCTCCATGTCAATGGTTGCAGTTTTATTGACTTTTATTTGGAAATTTCACTCTTTTGCACTTTTGGGTAAAGATTATATTTTCCAGACGCTTAATATGGATTAGAACTTCAGAGATCCACATTAATGCCATTAATGAGGATGAGTTGAGGCTTTGTGGGCTTTCTTAAATGATTTTGGGTAGGAATTATGTTTATAGATTCATGACAACGCCAAAGGTAGAGCATTGGACTGCAACGAAGAGGGTGTTGAGATATGTGAAAGGGATGCTTGAATTTGGCATTTTGTACAACAAAACCAAAGATCGCAGGTTTTGAGGATATATAGATTCGATTGGGCAGGTTGTGTGGATGATAGAAAATCAACCTCTAGATATTTATTCTATCTTGGCACACATGGACCAACAAAGAAGTAGCAAGCAGTAGCCCTTTCATTGACATAAGCGTGATACCAAGCAGTGAAAGGAGCATGTGAGGTAGTTTGGCTCAAGAGGATGTTTTCAAATATGAAGATGCAACAGACAAAGCCAACACCCCTTGTTACGGAGAGAAATTCTTATGGCTTGGGGTACCACAACAAACAACTTGACTCTAGAAACCAATCATTTCCAATATGCAATAGAAATTAAATATTTAACACTAAAGGATCAGACCTCGTACCTTATTCTGGACGGTTGAAGTAGATCCCTGTTGAGCTTTCCAACTTCAGCTTGAATTGATAGATTACTTCCTCAACAACAAGTAAACAATACATGCATACTATATATATTGGTGTTAGATTTATTCTAGCATATATAATCAACAATGTATAAGCATTTGAAATCATCCAATGGATAAAATATTCATTCAAACATACATTATTGGACAGGAAAAGATATTTCTATTATTATAAAATCAGAGATTACAATGGATACAACCTTTGTCGACACATCTGCAAATCGGAGAAACTGAATCCCCCACTTGGGCCTCCACCACTTCAATCCTCAATCTCTCGATAGCAAGCTCACAAGCAAAAGGCAAGCTTAGGAAGAACACAAAAGTGCTCCAAGGGACAAAGAGATGCAGACTCAAGCATAAGTTCCAGCAACAATGAACTATAGTTTCTTTGCTCCCAATTCTCTCTTATGCCTTCAATGTACCAAAGAGTTCCTTATATAGCTTTTCAAAGGGGTAATGAAAGGTCGAATCCGAGCAATCTCAAGGCATATGGAAGGCCAGGAGTCAAGTGAGTCGGATCCATGTCAAGGAAAACTCCAAAAGGATTTGGATTTTGTACACATCCCGATATACGCGATTTTAGTGGTCAAACCCGCGTATAGGTTTAAAAGTCACGTGTATCATTTTTCACATGTTTTTAGGGATGGTCAAGGAAACATCAAAGGACAAAAAGTGGTCCAAGGGGTCCAAGGAGTCTGCAGCGGGACAGGGGAAAGGCCATACAAGTGTGATTCACCTGGAGTGGTAAAATCAGCTATAACAGATGCCCCCTAATGTGTGAGGTCAGAGGGGTCATAAGATGGCCGAAATACATTATAAATCCATCCCAGAAGTGGAGTGATGAAGAATCCCAAATGGAAGACCAGCCACCCAACTAGCATAGTACAATGATACAACTCTGCACATAACTGCAAATACATATAGCAGTCCCGAATACATAAGAGTACAATGGCCATGAATAGGCATGATACAAGATATCACATAAGTGGTCATCGCCACGTACAATATACATAGATCAGAATCTCCATGATGAAGATATACAAAGGACCATGATCTCCATAATAGCTGAAGATATAAAATGGATCAAGATCTCCATAATAGTTGGAAATGTCTGACATATACTGGAATCAAGTCATGAGAGCTGAAATCTCATGAACACTGGCACGATCAAGTAGGTAGCATATAAGAGATGCCACTAGTCTGGAAGGTCTTCTACACAAACTGCTACGAGTACATGTCCTACTATGCGAATAGAGGTGTCGAGGTCGAACATAGTAGTCCATCGTTTGATTACCGGTCATTAATGTATACCGTTAACAGATGCGAGATCACCCACCGATAATGAAAATGGGAATCAAGGTACTAGAGTGCAAACTAACAAGTGTGAATAAATGTGTTGAGGTCGAACACTTGAGAGGATCCATCGTTTAGGGGACATTGATGTATTTCCAAAGACTGTCGATGGCGAGAGAACCTGCCACTGATGACTGCAAGTCTCAAGGCACTCAAAATGACTCTAGATTCCAATCCCAGAATAAATGATCTGAAGTAAATGGGATGAAATCCGCTGGAAGGAGGGCAATAAGGCATCCCCCATCATCCAACATGAGGTACTCAGCAAAGCTGTATGATGTGGAAGGACTCGATCATAAGGTGCACGAACCAGTAACTGTACCGGGACTGGCCGACATGTAAAGTCAAGATAACTGAGGAATGGCCGACTCAGGTTTCAACTTCCTTCGAACAAGAGCATAACGACCAATGGTGACTGAATAAAGGCAGCATAGACTCGATATACAAACTGGGACATCTCTGCGACATAGGAGGCATCGACAGAGGCTCCATAGGGACTGGAAGCTTAACCAGTCAGTGGAGATAAACTCAGATAAACGAGTACAACTCCTAAAGCCAAACTAAAAACCCGACCAATGGATGTGATATACAGTGCTCTATTCAAAGGCGACACGAGTCGACAGCTACCAAAGATAACATCTTTCCTTATTCGGCTTTTTGGTTTTTTGATTTTTTTTGGACTTTTTCAATTATTTAAAAATCTTGAAAAAGAATAAAATGGCTTTATAGTTACAGATTAGGAGGAGACGAGTGTCATAGGGGCAAACAAACTAGTTCCAAGCAGTGGAACATACCTATGCTCAATGCAAGGACATGTGTAGGATATCGACACTCGGGGGGAAATCCCCTCCCGGTAAAAAGGGAATCAAGTTGCAAAAGATATATAAAATGGCTCTGCATGGCTAGACATGAGACAAGCTTGGGCTATATGGCTGAAACGCAATGTCAGGGAAGCCGACATAAAGCTGAATAAGGCAGGCAAAGCTCATGATAATGCAATTACAACTTGACATACGGGAGTCCTGAGGGATATAGGCCAGCATAAAGATCAAGAGGAGTATGAGTCTCTTGCGAAATGTCTTGGCAATACTATACAACGGACTCCCACCCCCTAAAAGGCAAAACGTCAGCATGGGCACCAAATGCAAATAAGGCCCTAACTAGGGTACCCATGTAAGGTCAAGCTCTACCACTCATATCATGCCACTTCTAAAACAACAAGAAGGTTCCGTGACATAATAGAGTGGGTTCGTACCTAAGGCTATGATGAAACGGTCATAAGGTCATGCAAAATGCAAACGGTGATGCAACCTAACCTATATGTCTGATCTCTGAACTCATAGATCTAATAGATATGACCTCCACACTCACAAATATGAACCTTGCTCTTTAGATCTGGTAGATCCAGTCTCTATCTTCACAGATCTGGCCCCTACCTGCCAAGATCTAAAAGATCTATCTCAAATCTCTCCTCCAGCTATTAGATTTGATAGATTTGACCTCCACAAACTTAGATTTGAACTCTGCTCTTCAAATCTAGGTAGATTTGGTCTCTATCCTGTTGATAGCAGCTATATCTATCCCGGATCTAGACTCTAATGACTTAAAGCAAATGGATTTGACCTCTACAGTCACAGATCTGAACCCTCCTCTTCAGATCTTGTATATCTGCTCCCCCTCTCCACAGATCTAATCTCACTTCTGAACCTGCACACAGCTCTAGTGTGTTCTCACAAATTTGAGTGTGATTGCCCCCTCTGACCTCTAACCCTTCTGATTCCATGTAAAATTTTCTCAGAGGTCTCCACTTGCTTTAAGAAGTTCAGTTATTCAACACAAGCACAATATTCACTAATCCCAGATAAAATATACTTCTATCAAAATCAAAATAAGCAGCATATGAAATTCTTACAACTCATAAACAACGATGCAATCACACATGAGTCAGAAATTTATCTTGGAAACCCCAATGGGGAAAACCATCTACAGTGAGGTTTTCTTCTTTCTCGAGCCCATAGCAAATATAATATAGAAGAAGTACAATATGAGTTAGAGAAACAACTAGTGAACTTGAAGGGCGAGGGCCCTAGAACTGCAATAGTTGCAGCTGTTGCTCTTGGATAATGCGCCCCCAATTGTACACACTCACGCTGGAACTCTCAACTCAAACTCTACCAATCATCGGTTGTTGTACTCTTTGTCTAACCTTAGAAGGCTTCTTCCTCAAGCCTTCGACACTGCTCTGCTTTGCTCTGGAAGATGATCTACGTCTTCAATCATTGAAAATGCCCCCCAACTGTACAACCACATCCTCTCCCCTCAGAGGCACGTCTTAACCGATCTGCTCTTAGTCTGACTCTAACAGAACCTCGATGGCCTCTCCTTAGTCATTGATAAAGACCCTTAGCTCTCTAGGCCCTCTCAGCCTCCCCACACGTGTGCAACAACTTCCTCATGTCCTGCATGTGTGGCGTGTTGCTGCTCACGTCCTCATCTCCAGCTGTTCATAGTTTTGCTAGTGCTCTCTCAAGTCTCTGAAGAAACTCTGTGAACTCTCTCACAATGCTCAGATGAAATGTCCCCTAGTGATATTATGATACATGTTGTTTGGGGAAATGACTTGATCGCCATAAGTGTACCTGCTCCGGTTCACCAACTCCAGGATGACACTTATATCACGTAAGGTAGACACGTTAGCATTTCCATAAGGTTGCAGTGTGCAACCCTTATGATGATTGGAAGCATTGAATAGAGGGGGTTCTCCACCTATAGGGAGATCAACTCGTTCGATAAGCACTTCTCTCGTTTCTTGCCCTGAAGGTGGGTTCAGTCTGCCTGAAACAGGGTTCACGACCTTTCTCTGGATTTTTCCTACTATGCAAAAATCCTTAGAAACTTTGTCTACCCCTCCCCTGATAATGGTGGGAACTTAAGTGTCGAGGGAAGCAGTCCAAGAACTGGTTCATTCACTGGAGGGGACCGACAACTCTCTCGAGAGGAGGAAACTCGAAAAAGTGACATCCATTGGGGAAATGGGATACCCGCTATGGTATGCACTTGCGAGCATTCCCTCGGTAGGGTCATCAAAGTAGTTTTCCTGTTTAGAAACAAATTTTGTGCTCTCAGTTACATGCGAGGGGAGGGAAAACTATTGGAAGGTGTTCATGTTGTTTAAATAAATGTCTCCCTCGAGGGCATCATTAGTTAGAGCATCCTCCCACTAGTACCTTGGCTCTAAACCTCTGATTTGTCTTTCCAAATTGTCATCAATTTGAGCTATTATTTCTTGGACTGTCCGGTAAGTCGTCTACTCAAGGGGAGGTATCTCATCTTCAATAGGGCCCTTATGAGGTGGTCGAACATCACCCATCTCCACATCTACCTCTTCTACAGGCTCATTGCTCTCTGGACGTAGTTTGGAAAACTGATTGAGAGGATCAAAGTGGTGGCCACGTGCTCCTTGCATACCCTCATCTATGCCCCTGCGATGGGCCTCAGGATATCCAGGTGTGTTATGACCCATGTTCTTGTTACCACCAACCTTGTAGCTGCCTGTGCAAGATGGATCCAGGATGGATGGTAGAGGACCAAGCAACTAAGGAGGTGGAACCCAGACTGCCTAGACTCCCAAAGAGATGGTTGTCAGGCTAATCAAGGCAGTATTCACTTTATGTTGTCCGAGTCCAAGACAACAATGGGGAGACTTAGATCTACTCTCGATAGGAGAGATCAAACCTAAACACCAGATCATATCAAAACAAACTTTGAAGTACGTAAGGTGTAAGGTGTTCAGAAACTCTAGATCTATAGTAGGATTCAGTAGATGGATCAAGACTTCAACAGTATATTGGTTGATTCAAAGCATGATCAGATGACCTTTGTGGGAAATGGTTAGATCTAGGGTTTTGGTACTAGCAACTAAAGAAGATGATCTCTGCCTTGGGAAGCGTAACCGAGGCAGGATGGGCAGGAAAATAGTCGAGACTATCTAGTACCTGGCTGACAGACTCAATGAAAAAGGTGAACAGGTGTATTTATCTGAGTCATCAAGGAACAACCAATTTCAAGGGGAAAAGGTCAATTCAGGGCTAGCGCTAGGGATGGGAGATCAGTGCCTTTCGTACATTGGGCAATGGAGTCAGTATACATCCAGTGTTGAGGTGAACCCACCTAGGGTAGAACCTGATCTGTGGACCCAGATAAGTGTTTTGGTCCGGATGGCTCAGTTTGGGCAGAAATTCAGTGAAGGAAGGCTAGCGCTAGGGTTGGAGGAGACAGATTTGTAGATCTGAGGCCACTAGCAGACAACTAGCTCAGCGTTGAAGGTGAAATGGGACCAGGAGAAGCTGATCTACACACTTGGTTCAGAGAAATTTGGAAAAAGTTAGATCTCGAAAAATTCAAAGTTGATGATTGAGGATAAGAGGGTGAAAAACTGATTTTCTTCAAATCTAGGGCAAGGAAGTTGAATCTAGCTCAGCGTTAGGGGTGTTTTGGAGTGCTCAGGACCTGATCTATCAGCCTACCCTATCAGATTTCGGAAACAGTAAACTCCGGAATGGTCCAGTTTTTCAGTGATGGTGCTAGGGTTGTTTTCAGTCTAAAACTCAGATCTAGGTCACACTGTCATGAATTTGGATAACGTTGGGGGCGATTTGGATTGTGTGAGACCTGATCTATCAGTCTATGAAGTCAGAAATCAGAAAAAGTCAAAACCCTAGCAGGTCAAATTTTCAATGGGGGCACTATGCGGTTTTCAAACTAAAATTCAGATCTAGGTCAAACCAACAGGAATTTGACCAGCGATGTAGTAGATTCAGTGAGGGGGAGGCCCGATCTATGAAACCCAGCAGTGGTTTGGCAAAAGAGTGGACGGTTCCCGGATTTAGTATGTTTTAGTATTTTAAGGATTTTCAGAAAAAATGGAAGGAAAACAGGTACAATGGATTTAGATCTGTTAAAGAGAAGAGAATTACTTGTTGGATTGTACTTGGAAATGCTTGTAGAAGTGTTAACAACGATGATCGTTGCTATTCCGATCAATTCTGGAAGATCCATGTGATTTCTATGATGGATGTAAGCTCCAAGCCACCAATGCGCCCCCTACCCTGCATGAGCAAACGCCAACAATATCAGATTTGCTAAGACAAGATAAAGAAACTAAATGCTATAGGAAAGTAAAAATAAGTAATCATAGATCACAATGACACTAATGAAAACCCCTTGATCCAAGACCAAGATTACCGAACGAGTTGAGGTCCCCCTGCAAAAACGCTCCACCCAAAACGCCCTCCTGTAGACAAGACAATGATAGCAGAAAAAATATAGATTTCACATGAATTTCCACAATGCTAGGAAGCAGAAGACTATCCATCCACCATTTGAGAACATCAGATGCAAAGCAGATCCAGAAAATATCCACGGAAAAATCTTTTTATTATTCAGATCCAAGAGCCAAAGACCCCTTACAAATGAGAAGCTCTCTCCTTTAAATAGAAATGAGAGAACGACAATCAAAACGAGTGGCCAAGATTAAAAGATAAAATATTCTAATCAATGGTTGAGATGAGCTCAACATACAATACATGGATCAATATAACCATAAAGTACCAAAGTGGACTAGAACACCCAACAAGTGGGTACCCCACTCAACAAGAAATAAATGAAGCACATGGTGGGTCCATGGAGTGTTGACTAACTCCCTCTGGGTGTCCCCATGGCACAATAAAATAATATAATATTTTAATTCTTTGACTTTGTGCCTCCTTGAGGAAATCGTGAGCCTCCCAAAAGCTCCAGAAAATAACATAAAATGCCCAAAAAAATAGGTGTGGGCCCAATTAGCTGCTGCAACTGCTAGAGAAGGTGTGGAGGACATCACTCTCATCATCATGACTCATCCCAGGTCATTTCCTTGCCTCAATCGCCCAAATCGATTTCTTCAATAGCCATTTAATCATTTTTTAATCTGCCTCGGGAAACGTGAACCTGCCAAAGCAACCTCCTAGGGTGCCTACGTTGTCAAACTGAGCCCATTAGGTTCTTTGGGATGGGGGTACTATGGTACAAACAAGTGGCTGCACCCCCTATGCCCATACATCGCCCTAGGAGATCCAACTGAAACATCTCCCTGCTCAGACACATCAACCTGTGAAGCAAAACTGCATCAGAAAGGCAAAATGAGCCTGATCATCTCTGCAAGTGCCCGGAACTAGAAATAAACCGTCTCATTAGACTTAGAGAGTTTCGATCCATCTAGGGTATATACTGATACCCCTCACAGGTCTCTACCTGATCATCAACCATATCCAATAAACAATATAACCATTTGTAAATGATCAGGCACCAATAATAATGCAGACTATCATCCATCTGCTGCAAGTGTTATAAGGCTAAGACATGCTCTACAACTCATTCAAGAAACAATCACAACAAGTAGCAGTCATTTCACTGGCGGTACATCAACCAATACATATATATAAGGCTTTATTTATTATTATTCAGACTAGACTTTCAGGACTATACTCACTTCATAGTTGTAGTCAATTTGCTAGTGAAGTGTGAAGGATGAAATTGACAAGGCTCAGGCAAAGGATGACTTCCTACTTAACATCATGACACTTTGGATATGGAAGGGGAAAACTCACTATAACCTAAGTAACAGGACACTTCCAAATAGGGTCCATGTCCCGTATTCCACGTGCCGGACATGACACTTGCCCTAATACGTGTCCGACACCATAATTTTCGTGTTCCAAAATCTGGACACTTTCCAACACGTGTCGGACACTTCCCATGAACGTGTCCTGATTTCTGGACATGTG
>LPNX010101020.1:551064-660314 GCA_001517045.1 Pseudotsuga menziesii | reverse complement strand
GATAGATAGATAGAATTTTTTAATATATATATAAAACGTGTCCCTCGTGTCCTATTTCTGGGGTCGTCGTGTCTCGTGTCGAATACTCATATTTTCGTGTCCTTCGTGTCCTGTGTCCTCGTGTCATGTGACTTAGACTATAACCAATGTCGGACAAACAACAACACAGGGAATGGAAGTGCCTCACAAATGGTTGAGTTGTTTAGAGAGTGCTTTTTCAACTTAGGCATCATGTCTACATCAAGTTAGATCCAGGTTCATTAGGACCATCAATTTTATTTCCATGGCCTTTTTGGCCTATATGACCCTTTTGGGACTTCACCAGTGCTTAAAAGCACAACTAATTGCAGCTTTTATCCGGGACATATTTATATTTATAAGGTTAGCAATATTTGGATATAGCATATTTTTAACCATTGCGTTTTTGGACCTTTTCTGATACCCTACTAGGGGTATTTTAGCATTTCATTGCTCTTGCTCTTTTTCACAAATGTTAAGAAACATAGTTTTAGCATTTTCATTTTCTATGGGTGCATATATAATATTTCCAATGCAGGTAGTACATGAGCTTTCAGTTTTAGCCAACAACATCTCAAGTGACCAGGGGGAGTTCTGCACACTGCCAAACATCGGGACAACCGACCAGAATGATTTAGGCATACAATCCAACTCACCAAAGGCAAGTTCTGTCACCAACTCAGAGCCAAGACACAACATAAACAGGGAGGTTTGTCCAACAAAGGTTCTAGCGGGGGAAAAGGTCTTCCATGCCATAAGTCAGGAAGTCAGTTGGGTTGAAAACTAAACTGGAAGGTAATGGATGGGTGGAGACAATGAATGGTGAAGCCAACACTAGCAAACCAAAACAATGGTGGTAATGACTACCTCTATTCTCCCTAAGGAGGGTAAAACCAATGAGTATAGATCAGGAACTTCCAAGTCTAAGTAGGGACATCAATACATAATACAAAATACGTCCAAGTCCATATAATTATGACCACCAGATCATGACACTACATGTTAATACATGTCACAAAGATGAGTATAAGAGCAATGATAACCATAACACAACATAATAAAAGTTGAGTCATAGTCATGCATATAATCCATCTGAAACATCATCTGTCTAATGTGAAAGCATTGATATAAAACTGGGCATCAATAACTGCTCTGTAATGACTAAATGGCTACATCAGTCCTCAAATCTGAGTGTCTTGAGACTCAATCCTGACATGGGAGAGTACAATAGTCGACAAATAAAATAATGATCTGTCAAAACTGCTCATCTTAGCCTCTCAAATGTAAGAGATCTGGTTGAAAAATGTAATGTGTCTGAAAAATATAATATGGTAGCCTGGCTACTATATATGTGATAATAGTACTCGTGTATAAGTTGCCTCATGTACTCTTCATTAGGGTCATCATCATTGGAGGACTTTAAATCTGGGGCTGTGAACCACCTCCTATAGTTGCGGCCAAAATCATCCTGATCATCAGGGTTTGCTTTAATATGATTTCCTTCGAAAACCATGTAGATCCCCTCAGGGTTCGACGCTTCTCCCTTAGGATTCAACTCCCCATCACCAAAGGTCTCCCTCAGACCATCTTCTATATCGTCCAAATACCGTTCGTAGAAAGGGTCTCTATAGATTCTTAACATAACTCCATCAGAGTTGGGGATAAAGGCATATGGCAAATCCATCTATAAGTGTCCACCTAGCCCAACATCCCACTTTCGAGATAAAAGCACACTATACATAGGGGGTAGGTTGATGACAACAACATCCATGAATTTGGAGATGTCCGTACAAGCGAAAAGATCTTCCTCATGTTTTGATCAGGCCTTAAGCCTTCACTCATTTAGTATTAATCCCACAAACATTTCCATACAGACGAGTCACTTCCAAACCCATGACCCTCATGAACTTCAGCTACATGATATTATTGGAATCTCTAGAGTGGATGCCAACAATCTAGGCTAGTGCGTAGGAAATTAATCAAAATTGATTAAATATTTGTCCTAAGTTATGAAGTGGAATTATTATATTCCCACACAAGTAGAAGGGTTGGTGCCCCCATTCTTTCTTTTATAAATAGCAGTTTGGAGGTTGATAGGGGGGTCCTTACCTTCACTATCCTCTTCATTCATGCTGACAGTGGACTCAGGGATAGGCCTAGACACAACACACAAGTCCTTGTGCACTGTGATACTCTCGAGGAAGTCAACTACCTGCTCATGGGCTGAAGGGAGCTTCATCAACTCTGTCATGGAAATACTCTACATGAGGTTAGCTAGCTCCTTCTCCAACTCAATACCTTTACCAAACCCTCTTGCGTTGGGAGGTGTGTGAATAGATGGAGGATATGCTAGGCCAAATGAAAGACATTGTTGAGCTGAAGCCTGAGAGATGTGATCTTCTATGACCATATTCATAAACACGTGGTCAAACGGTGGGATAATATTAATGATCCACTCATGTCTTAGTTTATGTTCTTAAACCCAAATATTGACGTCCATTCTTGATTGGCATAGGCAACAACTTATGCTGAGTTTAAGAGAAAACCACACAAAAATCTAGAGGTACATAGTGGGTATATGCCCTCACCTAAAGATGAGATAGGTTGAATCCTATGGAATGGTGGAACATGTATGGCTTCTCGAATCTCTACCACACATCTGTGTAATTTAGTGTGTAAATCACATGGCTCGCTGAACTTGAACCTTGAAGTTCTAAATTCGACGAACCTCAAGAAAAAAATGGCTTTCGTTGAGGTTCAGGTTGAGGTTTGATAATAAAGTTTGTTGGTTATAACAGTACAATTTGGTTTGGAAGGGTGATTCGGTGAGTAATCCTTTCCTGGCGATTCGGTGAGTAATCCTTTCTCAGGACTTTGTGCCATTGTGCCGATGATTCAACAAGAAGTAATAATTTGTTTCGATTTTGTGCCATTGTGTTGTCACCCAAGCTTCAACTCTCACGGTGCTGATGCTTTGTTTGCACTCTCTGCCGTTGTGTGATCACTCTGTCTGTGTCAATGTGGCAATAATGTCTAATTTGTAAAATGCAATTGGATTAGTCAAACCTTGTCGAACTCGAACCCAAAGTTCAACCTTTAAATAATACATTTTGAAATATAAATAAGCTCAGGTTATGCAAAACTTTATGGAATAAATTTGGGTTACAAGTATCTGAATTTCAGAGTATCTTTCATACTAAAGTTTGGCACAAAGGTGTAAATGAATAAGTTCATGGTTTTGGCATACTCTATATAAGTCATAATAATACATTTTGAAATATGAATGTATTATATATATTACATAGGTTATTATATAATATATTAAATATACATGTTATCTGTGTGTGTGTGTGTATGTATATGTTATCTCTCTTTCTGTCTCTATATGTATGTATGTATTAAATGTTATTTGTTATCTACTCTTGCTCCTCCTGTTCATAGATCACGAGAAAATAAATTAGAAGTTTTTCATGTCAAGATGAAACCTTTGTAGACACTAGATTCATTTGTGTTTTTAATGTTTAGAATATAGTTTCTAGTACTAAGAGTACTTTGTCTCTATTATGTCCTACTTTGTAAACATTAAATGACAGTTGAAGTTTGTAGTTTGAAGTTTGAACCTACCTTTGAATTATTGAGTGCATATTAGAATTCTTTGGTCATGAATATGATGATCCATTTCGTGGTTGATCTTATCCATTACAGATTGTTGATGAATAATATCATCAACTAATTATGGTTTATAAATTGAATGTTATGAGTTATATCTGCTAGATGATTGATGCTACATGCAATGTTGAAAAAGTCAACATTGGCCAAAAGTCGTCAAGGGTCTCAAATACAACTTCTCGGCAACATCCGCGAAAAAATTGGGGAAAACCGGCAAAAGTCCGAAAACATTAAAAAATTCAAAATACATTCATTTTTTTTAGATTTGTAAACATATAAAGCAACAATAACATCAGATAAACACATTGGAATATAAATATGAAGAAAGCACTGATCTATATCATCATCATGTAGTCATGCCAAATATAAAATGATACATGAAAGTCGATATTGAATCCTGAAATATCGTAGTTGTCTAATCAAGGATTCAAAAGTGGATAACCAATACAAAATGACATCACATATATAAATGTATTTAAGGAAAACTAGCAGCTAGCTATCTAATTATTAACGTCAATGCCCTCTTCCCCTTTTATGGGAAAAGGTCATGGGTTGTTTGTCACGCCTGGCCCTAGCAGTAGTATTAGCAGCAGAAGGCCCTGGCCCTGGCCCTGCATCTAATATCAGATGCTGAGTTTGGTAAATGTTTTGATTCTTGAACCTTTGCTCCACAAATTCTTAATGGCGATGACAAATGGTGTTTGGATGCCTCCTGGTTGATAGTCTCCTCCTGCCCTTCTCAGTCCTCCAACAACTCAAGCAAATGACCAAAAAAAGTCACTTTTCCCGTCTTAAGCCACGGATCTGGCATCCTGTGCGCTTTTCCCCATCGAATCGTGATTTTTAGGAATAAATTACGATTTTATGAAAAAGTTGTGAGGTTACGATTTTTGAAAAATTCCCTATTTTTAGCTGCCGATTTTTTGGCTGAGGGAAAAAATCGTGACGTTTTAAAAAGTTGCTGATTTTTTGGAGAGTTTTTTAACACTGGTTACATGTGTACTAAATGGTTGATGCTTTAATGATCATCATTGATCCACTAGCTGAATTTATGTTTTCATGTTTACTGCAACTAATTCAACATTCTGCATGTTTTCTATGAATATATATGTATAAAAATATATTAAAACATATATTATATAAAAACACACTGCCAGAGTGCTCTGCTTCTAGAAGCTTTTGAAAATTGGCACTTCCTGCTCATTCATCCTGCTTCTTGCTCCTGCTTTGCTTTCGCTCGCAACATTATTGGCCTTGAAACTTATTTAAACAAAATTATTTCTAGGGCCAGAAGGCTTGGAACTTGTTTCAACAAAATTCCTCATAGGGCCATAAACCTCCTCAATATCAACATTCTTAAATTTATATTGGACCTTCAATGTCCATTATCCAATTGCTGCATCAATTTACTCTAGATTTTTTTATGGATTAGATCCTTGAAGTTTGAGTATGATGTAAAGTGCATGTAATGGTCACATGGCAGCGGCTGATTGGTCCTGATATATTTAGCTGACATGCCCGAAGGCCAAATGCCTCTCTAGTCTCTTAAAGTTCTTTATATGATGATGTATTTTTATCTATCATATGGAGTGTGGATCTTTTTGATCAGATAGCGGTGGGCAGTTCTTAGTGAGAATCTCACAGAGCCTTGAAGAGTCTTGAGCATTAAATGTGGGACCTGGGTTGTTGATCTCATATTCATCCCACCAACATTGGCGTATTTTATGATCCTTATGTTGGATGCTTTGCACAAGATTTGAAAATACCCTCAACTCCCACACCCAACGCTGGCAATTCAATCCAATTAACCTGGATGTTTGAGATCCAATTTGCATGTTTCTTTGCACAAGTACTTTAATTCTCGACTCAGAGATCTGAAATAGCTTTATTAAATAGATTTTTTCAGATGGCTAGCATCCGTGGTGCATCCCTCTCTGCAGAACTCTGCAGGTCCCTCAGCCCAAACCCAAAATGTTATTTTGATCCATTGTAATACGAGCACTTGAAGTCCATGTTGTACAAGTAATAGGATACATCCAACTGCTTGAATGCAAAATATTATTCAGTTTGACTATGTCTGCATTTTTGAAGTCCAATTTGCAAATTCCATTGCAAAGGTTCTAGAATCTACCCACTCTAGTAGAATCACGGCTTCCATCAAATTCATTTTGTCAGGCCTTTTAGGGCAGCAGCTCACATGCCAGCCCAGACGCTGACTTGAATGCTGGATAAAATCAATCAACTGTCTCTCATGCTGCTGTTTCTATAGTTTCCGTAGCCCCCGCCCATGATACCAGGACGAAAGAAGTAAGAAATACGTACAGATGCTGGCTCTAAAACTGGCTATGTCTCTGCTGCTTGCTCTTCTGCTTCTGGCTTTGCCTCTCTGTTTGTTGGTAGTTCTGCGTCAAATTCACTAGGTCCTGCTACTAGGGACTCCGCGCTTGAATATTTCACCGGTTAAAGGTATGTTGCAGGCTCTTTTGGAATAAATGCTGCCGGATTTGGATCTGCTGGATATTCAGCTTGAACAGGCTATGACACAGGGAATCCCCAATGAACGTATCCGCACCTGGATATGGTTGCTCCTGTCCTTACCTATACCTTAGTAGCTCTTGGCTCTGTTGGCTATGACTATGGAATTTGATCTGCATCTCGATCTGCCATTGGTGATGCTCTTTATTCTAGCACAGAAAGGGATGCTGCTATCATCTTTGCCGCCTGGGCTCTAGGCTCTAGGTACCTCTGCCTCTGTCTTTTCTGTTGGTGGATATGTATATGGATCATTCGGAACTACTATGCACCTGGTGTTGGAAGAGGTTCGAAATCCACCCAACACGTCCAAGACAGAAATGTAATATAGTTGTTTATTGAGTTTTTCATGTTTGGATTGCATAGCCTTTGCAAGGGATGCGAAATCCATCCTAGTAAAGCCAAAAATTTATGCAATTCAATTAACTGGGTCTTTGGAGTCTGTCATGCATCCACAAAACAGAATCAGCTGGATGCAACCGATTCTCATATTAAAATTTAATGGAAGCTTGGACTCTGAAAACAAGCTCATGTGAGAATTGAAAATAGGGCCTTTCTGCCATTCAAGGTCCTAACATCGATTCAAAATCCTATTTAACCTGCCAATGCCAAGATATCAAGCATCAAAGCATAACTAACAAAAGAACTTAATACTACATAATTAATGTACAACCATTTTTCAGGTTTGAACTAGAACTGAAAATCGAAAAAAAACCTTGAAACTGTTTTGTTTGCAGGATTACTCTAGATCAGGGATGCTCCTGGCATCCTGCATCAGTGTAAATTCTAATTGCATGTGTTTTTGTTGGAATATATCATATTTTCAAAAGATGATCTGAAGTGCTCCAAATTGTTACAAGGCTTTTAATTTTAGTGGCATATTTGTGACAACCTTGAATGGACACTGACTAGCCCTAGTTGATTTTTTATTTTTGGGTTTGTTGATCAATTCTTTGAAGAGAATAATTCATCTCTTTATCATCTTGATGTATTTCTTACCTAAGGATTAGGCATTTTTAGCTTCTGTGTTGTCCTTTAAACGAACACATTTCTTATAGCAAAGTAAATTTTCCTTTTTGTTGTTTCCAAGTTGTTAGATAGAGATTGGCCATGTGTGATTTTCAGGAGATAGTATATGTTCCTTATATTTGTGAAATCAGACCAGGATTCGAAGAGTAAGTCTAATTTGCTAGTGTAATTTATTTCATATTGTGGTGTGTTTAGCAAATCGGGGACTAAGTAGTTATTTAAAATTTATATTCACAAGTTGTCATCACCAATGTAACAAAGATTAAGTTTGTTTCTGATGTAGTTTGTTGCAATCAATTATGCTATAAGACTTCGAACATTGTCATTGTAAATGGTGCAGGTTGAAGTGCTCTTGAAGTTTGAAGAAATTTGCTTGGAAAGTGGGAAAGAGTTTGCTCCAATGTTCTCGAAGGTAAGTGCAAGTTAATCTTTTAACATAACAATTTGATGGAATTGAGTCATTTTCGTCTCTGTACCTGACTCAGAAATACTAGTTAGAGGACTGTGTATTAGAAGAATTGTGAAAATGCAGTTGAAAACAAACTGGAAATCTTTTTGTAAGATGTTAGTCAAACTAATCACCTTGTAAGTTATATTTGTTTTCAAAGAAAACTTTTTCCAGAATTAGGAATTATAGAAACGAAGATTGGGAGTATACCCACATGCTGCCTTGGTTCATATTTTTTATATAATATTATTCTGTATATTCTTTGATTGATCCTCTCAAGCATCAGATTGCCACTCAATTTCACATGGCACCCTGTAATATGGGTTTTAACTTTTTATTACCTGAAAAATGTCCTCCCAAGCCCTTTGTGTTTGATAATGTCTTTTGATATACTTTTTATTTTTAATGGATTTTCAGAAGGTCTAGCTCTGTACTTAAGTTAGATTGTGAATCTATTTTGAAAATCAGGAATGACATGGAAAGATGGCCCCCAAAATCTTAGGAAAGTGGGAACAACAAATTTAAAGATAAACAAAAATAAAAATTATCCAGCATTTTTTTCACAATTAAACATTAACAAATTGATAAAATCTAATTTACATAATAAATTCTATGCAGCATTACTTATGTAATGTCCAAAATCCACTTTAAAGACGAGGTTATATATGCGACAATATAAAATTAGCTTTACAAAATTCATCTAGCTCTCAAAATTTGAAGACAACAAACTTAGGATTTGTTACTTCCAGACTTACACTCAAAGACATTCAACTCCCTGAAAGAAAATAAACCCTAGAGACACTCGAGAACTTTTCCCACTATCACCACAAAGCCTCTTCCTTTCATTGTAGGCTGGTTCTTTTCTGGCACAAAGGGGGCAACCTTAGAAAAAGGTTCATGGTATTCTTTACAAATCAAGGGATGGTGGACTGCCAATTTGGCAATGGAGTCAAGATCAAATAGCAAGAGGGTTTGAATATGATGGAGAATATGTAATTAAGCCATTCATTGATGTGCCATAATTAGTGCAAAACAAATTTCCAGATTATGCAAGGATAAGTGAGAGCCCTTATATAAGATGCACCATTGCAAGCATGAAATTACAGTTAAGAATAAGGTGCAATCTATTGAACAAAGAAGGAACAACCACAATATGAAACAAAAGATGAAATAGACAAACTATAACAACCTTTTTACCTATGTTGCACTGGCCTCGGGGATGGGGGGATGCAAGGACGGGTGGACGCGGGGACAAGTTTCCGGGACGACTAGAGCGCATCCCCAATTTTTCAGGGCACGACATGTTGGGGACGACAATATATATATATATATATATATATATATATATATATATATAACATTGACATAAAAAGTAGAACTAATTATAAAATTCAAATTACAAAAGGAAATATAAAGTATCGTCCAATCATCATTGTCTATTATCAAAACGAAATAGTAAAGACTCAAGAATCAAGATTGTAATGTCCTCTTCCGATTAGGCCTTGAGGCCCAGAATCGCTAACCTATGTGATTCTTGTGGGTTCGAGCGGTTACTGACAGTTGGGGAATCATCGAAGGACTGATGCCATCCATAGAAAATCTAGGGCATCATGATTAGGTCAAGAAGGGCCACCGGGGCCAAAGGCCATCTTCGTGCATGCCATCCAAGCATTATTTAATGATGCATGCACTCATTTAAGTCTCCATGCACATGCATGCAAGTCAACTGCAAATTAGAAGATAACGTGACCTAATTAGGTCAAACATTAGGGTTTTAGCACTTGAAAGTTATAAAAGGAGGATAAAGCGAAAGGAGACTTCACTTTTGATGATTATTATTTTGGGAGCTCTTGAATAGCAGCACAACGTGCAACACAACAGTTAGGGTTGGAGACGACGTCTTCAACTAGCGAGGTTTCGGCAGTGAAATATTTGCCCTAGTCTCATTCAGGGTAAGCCATACAGGTTCACCATTTGCTCTTACATTCATTCATAGTTATCCAGTATACGGTGTAGATTGTTGCAGGGACATGTGTGCAGCCATAAGGGGGGGTTTTCAACCAGAAATCCCTAATCAGTTGCTGGGTCTTCAGATCTCAGTTTTACTTCGAAACTCAGGCACCATTCTCATCATCGGCATCTTACTCAGGTACCCGGTGATTATCAGATCTGACCGTGCTCACCGGGAGCAGTGATCGGCTATTTCGGGATTAGGGGGGTGTGAGCAGCTGTCTCTCTGGAACAATTCGCTAGCTTGCCTAGAGACCTTCGAAACTCCGCATGTACCAGGCATTCTCTTCGGCACGGGAAGGCTACCAGTCCTGCAAATCAGTAACTCCATCGGACACCTCCTTCACTGAAAACGTCACCCTTATTTGATCTGGGGTTCTTGCTGCTGGGGTTTCACCGAAAGCAGAAGATATGAGTCCATCTTCGATTCAGTTCTTGATGCTTGCATACTCTCTTAGGAGCAGTCCAGCCAGCTTATCAGTGGTAAGCTATGAAACCGGATTCGTCCAAAAGGGCCTGCATGTCTCGTGTTCGCGTGTCGGACACAGACACGCTGACAGAGCGTGTCCGACACGTCTTTGCAGCATGTCCTGTTTTCGGACATGCGTGTCTGAGGACTGTCAGTGCGTGTCCGAAAAACATGACACGTTTTCCACTAAAAAAACACCTAGAATTGCTTTAAATCAAAATTTTCACTTTCTTTTTATCATTTGCAAGTGTGGAGAGGGTTCTAAAGTGTGTTTGGTGTGTAGGTGAAGAATATTTGAAGGATTTAAATGTGTAATTACTAATATTAAATGTGCATTGATTTTTATTTCTATTAAATATTTGTAAAAATTTGGATCTATATGTCTATATTTTTAATATATATATATAACGTGTCCTACGTGTCCTGATTCCTAGGGTCATCGTGCCCGTGTCGGACACTCGAATCCCCGTGTCCTTCGTGTCCCATGTCCCCGTGTCAGGTGACTTAGGTAAGTGTTCATTCTATCTCACAAACCCTAACCCTAATTTTTGCTATAAAATAGGGATTTTTGCATGGCAGTTTGCATGTCTGGTTGTATCAGCATATTTGCATAGGAATAGAAAATATCAGGATTTGGGATATTACAGTGGTATCAGAGCTATCTTCTTGGCCAGCTGTGGGCTTAAGAAATGAGACATAGATGAATCCAAAGGGAGACCCTTTTGTAACCTATAGGAGGAGAAAGAGTAGATACACAGGGGACTTTGAGGATATCCAACTAGAAGATACCAATTCAGACATGGAACAAACAGGTTTACACTCGGATAGGGGAAAAGGAACGGGAGAAGAGGAGGATAGGATGGAGTTTCGCAATTTAGTATCTGCATTGCAAGACTTAGCAAAAGGCCAAAAAGATGTGCTCAATGCAATCAACAGATTATCGGCGAAACTAGAAACAGGTACGAATAGTACACCTCCCTCACTGGTAGATCGAGGATCTACAAGCAGCAATGGAAAGGTTGCGTACACTAATATGCAGAATACTCCGCACATATATAGCAGACCTTCCAACAGGCTTACCATGCCTCACTTCTTGGTAGATACATTAGGTGGTCCGGTCATGCAGGTAGAACCTAGTGAGCCTTTTGGGGCTTATTTGCAGGAGTATAGAGACTTAGGGGATGAGTTTCATGCTGCCATGTCTTTTTCAGATTTCTGCGACATGAAGAGTAGGAACAGGCCCAGGAATTTCAACAAGGGTTTCAATCACAACTATAAGTTGCAGAAGACCTTGTGCAGGTTGACCATCCTGAACTTTGATGGGACTCGCAGAGGATCAGCGAGGATATGGGTTTAAAAATTGGATACCTATTTCCAACTCAATCCCATGACAGAGATAGATGCCATTAAATTGGCTACACTCCACCTGGACGAAGGAACTCACCAGTGGTGGTACCACGGGTTGGTGACATTGGGTCACAACACCATACACTCTACGGTGAGTTCACTCAGAAGCTCATAGAGAGGTTTGACAGGAAGGATCCAGAGATACATTTCAGGGAGTTGGCTCAACTCAAACAGACTGGTAGTGCAGAAGCCTTCATCTCAGAATTTCAGAGGATAGCAGTCATGGTAACAGATGTATCAGAGAGCAGATTGACTATGTTATTCACTGAGGCCCTCACAGAGCCACTACGGGGATGGGTGAAAGCCTACAAACCCCTCACTCTGCAGGATGCCATTAGCAGAGCTAGAGATCTTCAGGATTCAGTCCCCAAAACCAAGTTCCCGCTGAAAACCAATTTTTCTGTTAGGGACAAGGACAAGAAACCTTTCCAGCAGGATGTTCCCAAGAAAACATGGTTAGACGAGGACACTAGGAAAGATTTGAGAAGGAAGAAACTATGCTTCACTTGTCAGGAACCATGGGTACCAGGACACAGGTGTGCAGGGAAGGCGAAGGCTCACTATATTGAGGTATATTCGGATAGTGATGAGGATGACTATGAGCAGGAAGCCACATAAGAACTACGGGCAGCTGAGGAAGAATCACACCAGAGGGAGTCATTGCTACATTATCTGGAGTACCAAGATTCCATATTCTTAGGGTCAGGGGAGTAGTCCAGGGTCACAGAGTAGGAGTATTGATTGATGGGGGAGCAACCCACAATTTCATTGACTCTGCTTGGGTAGCCAAGAGAGGTATTCAGACCGAGAAGTTCGAAGGATTCACTGCAGCAGTAGCTGGGAACTCCAGCATGGAGTGCAACTACTGGATTCCAAAATTGAATGTCACCTTAGGTAACTATTAGATGACAGATTCCTTCTGCGTAGTGGATGTATCGGATACTCATGTAGTATTGGGTGTTCAGTGGCTTTATTCTATAGGGAAATACACTACAGACTGCAGGGCAATGGAAATGGAATTCCAGGGGCAAGACGACAAATGGGTAGTTTTGAGGAGCATGAACACTTATTCCCCAAAACCGGTCTCGTCACAGAAAATGGAGGTAGTACTCCGACAGGATGATATAGAATGGGCTGCAGAATGTTTTGTCACCTTTAGGAAGGCCCCAGAGACCAACACACAACACCCAAGTGACATTCAAACCTTGCTACAGAAACATGAAAAGGTTTTTCGGGACCTTCCATCAGGTAGACCTCCAGACCGAGGCTTTGAACACATCATTGAGCTAGAGGAGGGGACACAAGCACTCATCACCACTCCTTACAGGCATCCCAAAAGATACAAGGATGAGATTGAGAAAACAATCAAAGAGTTACTGGAGCTTGGATATATTTGGCCCAGTTCTAGCACCTTCACATCCTCAGTAGTATTGGTCAAGAAGAAGGATGGTACGCTGCGAATGTGCATCGATTATTGAGCACTCAACAAAAAGACCATTAAGAATAGGTATCCCATCCCCAGAATTGCGAACTCATTGATGAGCTTCGTGGAGCTAAATACTTCTCCAAGATTGATCTTCGCTCGAGATACCATCAGATCAGGGTAAGGGACCAAGACATCTCCAAAATTGCTTTTCGCTGTCGCTATGGTCACTATGAGTTTTTGGTCATGCCCTTTGGACTTACCAATGCTCCAGCCACTTTTCAGTCGTGCATGAACCACACCTTCAGAGCACAGCTACGTAAGTTTTTGCTAGTATTCTTTGATGATATCCTGATTTAGATCAAAACATGGGGAGAGCATTTGAAACACCTGGACGAAGTACTAAGCATTTTAGAAGAACATTCGCTTTATGCAAAAATGTCCAAGCGTGAGTTTGGCATGAAGGAAATGATGTACTTAGGACACATAATCAATGCAGAAGGAGTTCAGGTTGATATGGAGAAAATCCAAGCTATCAGAGATTGGCCCGCGCCAAAAACAGTTACAGAATTGAGAGGCTTCTTGGGTCTGTGCACTTATTACCGACGGTACGTTAAGGGATTCTCCCAATTTGCAGCACCCCTCACAGATCTCACAAAGAAGGGAGCGTTCACTTGGACAGACTTAGCACATAAAACTTTCAAGGAGATGAAGGTTATTATGAGTTCTTGTCCAGTTTTAGCATTACCAGACTTCTCACAACCCTTTGTAGTAGAATGTGATGCCTCAGGGGAAGGGTTAGGAGCAGTGTTGATGCAAAACCATCACCTTATTGCATTTGAGAGCCGTAAACTGAAGAACTACGAGCGCCACTACTCCATATATGACAAAGAGATGCTAGCCATCTTACGTGCTCTCACAAAATTCAGACAGTACCTGGTGGGCAGTAAGTTCAAAATCAGAACCGATCATAACAGCCTCAAGTATTTCTTGGAGCAGAAGGAACTGAATGAGCGACAACAGAAATGGGTCAGCAAAGTACAAGCCTATGATTTCGAGATCGAGTATGTAAAAGGTAAGAATAATGTAGTAGCTGATGCATTATCCAGGCGTCCCGCCTCATTATCTCTCAGTAGTATATCCACAGATTGGAGGGCACTTCTCTTAGTAGAATACTCCAAAAATAAATTCGCTTGCAAATTATTGGATGGACAAATTTAGGATGACAGGTATAGGATTGTTGATGGCATCATCTATTACAAGAATAGGATATACCTCGTCCCAGAATCCACATTGAGGAAAAAGAGCATTCAGGCAGCACATGATTCTCCTTTATCAGCGCATCAAGGTTTCTTAAAGACCTACAGGTAGATCCGAGAGAGGTTCTCATGGAAGGGGCTCAAGGGGAAAATTATGCAGCATGTACGGGAATGTAGCATCTGTCAGCAGAACAAGATTGAGAACATCCATCCAGTAGGGTTACTGCAGCCACTACCGTTTCCAGAACAGAAGTGGGAAGGCATCTCCATGGACTTTATTACAGGGTTGCCCAAGGTCCAAGGGCGAGATTGTTTATATGTAGTAGTTGACAGACTGACCAAGTTTGCACATTTCTTTTCGATATCATCAGACTACTCGGCAGCTCAAGTAGCTGAGTTATTCTTCAGGGAGGTCTTCAGGTTACACGGGTTACCTAAGACCATTGTCAATGATTGGGATAGCAGATTCACAGGTGCGTTTTTGCAGGAACTATTTAGATTAGTGGGGATCGAACTGGCTACCAGTACGAGTTATCATCCCCAGAGCGATGGACAAACTGAAATAGTCAACAAGTGGATCGAAGGATATTTAAGGAACTATGTAACAGGGTAGCAGCGAACTTGGATCAAATGGCTACACCTAGGGGAGTATTGCTACAATACTACCTATCACATGTCTATTAGGATGACTCCTTTTAAGGCATTATATGGTTACGAGGCCTTGGACTATGCAGATTTGGCATTTGGAGATAGTAGGGCTGCTAAGGCTAGGGATTGGATACAGGACAGTCAAGACATTCTGAAAATCTTGAAGGAAACTTACAAACAGCCCAGAATCAACAGAAGTTGTATGCCGACAAACACAGGATTGAGCGGAGCTTTGAGGTAGGGGATTTGGTATACTTAAGGCTCCAACCTTATAGACAGTCTTCGCTTAAGAAGAAAGGAGAAGAAAAGTTAAAACCTCGCTTCTATGGACCCTACAGAATAATCAGGAAGGTGGGAGAGGTGGCATGTGAACTAGAACTTCCACAGGAAAGTAAGATTCACAATGTGCTCCATGTGTCTAACCTAAAGAAGACCCTTGGGCAACACATTGCTCCATCTACAGAGTTACCTCCTTTAGATGATGAAGGACTGCTGATACTGACTCCCGAACGTATCATATAGACTAAGAAAGGAAGCTCAGGAACAGGGTAATCAGAGAGTACTTGGTTCAGTGGAAAGAACTACCGCCAGAGGATGCCACCTGAGAAGGTGAACAGGTATTGCAGCATCCCAGTTTGCAGTTGCTTGAGGACAAGCAATCTCAAGCGGGGAGGACTGTAATGTTCTCTTTCGATTAGGCCTTGAGACCCAAAACCGCTAACCTATGTGATTCCTGTGGGTTCGAGTGGTTATTGATAGTTAGGGAATCATCTAAAGGACTGATGCCATCCATAGAAAATCTAGGCCATCATCATTAGGTCAAGAAGGGCCACCGGGGCCAAAGGCCACCTTCGTGCATGCCATCCAAGCATTATTTAATGATCCATGCACTCATTTAAGTCTCCATGCGCATGCATGCAAGTCAACTGCAAATTAGAAGATAACGTGACCTAATTAGGTCAAACATTAGGGTTTTCGCAGTTGAAAGTTATAAAAGGAGGATAAAGCGAAAGGAGACTTCACTTTTGATGATTATTATTTTGGGAGCTCTTGAAAAGCAGCACAGCGTGTAGCACAACAGTTGGGGTTGGAGACAGCGTCTTCAACTAGCAGGGTTTCGACAGTGAAATATCTGCCCTATTCTCATTTAGGGTAAGCCATACAGGTTCACCATTTGCTCTTACATTCATTCATAGTTATCCACTATACGGTGTAGATTGTTGCAGACACGTGTGCAGCCGTAAGGGGGGGTTTTCAGCCAGAAAGCCCTAATCAATTGCTGGGTCTTCAGATCTCAGTTTTACTTCGAAACTCAGGCACCATTCTCATCATTGGCATCTTACTCCGGTACCCGGTGATTATCAGATCCGACCGTGCTCACCTGGAGTAGTTATCAGCTATTTCGGGATCAGGGGGGCGTGAGCAGCTGTCTCTCTGGAACAATTCGCTAGCCTGCCTAGAGACCTCCGAAACTCCGCATTTACAAGGCATTCTCTCCGGCACGGGAAGGCTACCAATCCTGCAAATCAGCAGCTCCATTGGACACCTCCTTCATTGAAAACGTCACCCTTATTTGATATGGGGTTCTTGCTGCTGGGGTTTCACCGGAAGCAGAAGATATGAGTCCATCTCCGATTCAGTTCTTGATGCTTGCATACTCTCTCAGGAGCAGTCCAGCCGGCTTATCAGTGGTAAGTGTTCATTCTATCTCATAAACCCTAACCCTAATTTTTGCTTTAAAATAGGGATTTTTGCATGTCAGTTTGCATGCCCGGTTGTATCAGCATATTTGCATAGGAATAGAAAATATCGGGATTTGGGATATTACAAAGATACATGCCTAAGATCTAAAACTGAAAATTTTTAATAGTTCTAACTGTTGAATTTTAGCATTAGCATGAATACTTAAAAAAATTGCAGACTAACTTTAAACAAATGACAAGTGCAGTAAAATAACATTCATCACATCAACACAAAGGACACGAGTTTTTCATTGGGGAAACCTTTAAAGGACAAAAGCCACAAAAAGCATTAGTAACTCATCTCGTAAATAAGATGACTAAAATTCTTCTAAAAGTTCCACAAAACCCAAATAGGGTTAACCACAAAACTAGAAGATCCATTTTCCAGATTACATCAAAATTGCCCAATTAGGGCTTCTTCAGAAAATCATACTTTTCTCTCTCCTGCCCAATAATTACAGGCTGCCCGAAAAGTCTGTTTGCTACCCAGATTTGTATCTGTCAGCCTGCTCGAAACACTACACTGCTGCCTGACTGTACTTCTTCCTGTCTGCACCTGCCTAAACTGCCAAGAACTATTGCTCGTGGTCCTTTTTTGCCTCTGCCCGAACTGGGTGTTGCTGGGCCGCCACTGTTTTTTTCTTGTTGCTTGCAGACCCCTTCTCAGCTCGGCCTCTCTGCCCGACTGCCTAAGTGGAAACTTTGTTGCTGCCCGAAAGGGCCAACAACTTTGCCCATAGCCCTACGGGCTGGGCCGAGGGCCTGTTGAAGGCTTGACAACCTTACAATTGCCACAGGACCCTCACGGGTTTGCCTTTGGTCTGCCCTGAGGGCCTGTTAGGCCCTAGCAGCCCTCACGGGCTTGCTCTTTGGCTGTCCGAGGGTTGGCCGAGGGCCAAACCCTCACAGGTATGCCTATAGCAGGCTGCCTGAGTAGATCTGCTCGGATTTGGAGGTGGCTGCCCGGATCTTGAAGGTGGCTGCCCGGATCTGATGGTGGCTGTCCGGATCTTGATGGTGGCTGCCTGGATCTTGAAGGTTGCCAAAGATGAGGGTTTGAGGAAACCCTTAAGACAGAAAAGATAAGAAACCCTAGCTTAGGGTTTGTCTTCAATGAAGGATGATGATGCCCTAGCTAGACTCATCCATGCTAGGGCACAATCATGAACTTCTCTTCTTCAACCTTTGAGCAACTGTACTTGTGATAGCAAGTGTGTGTGTAATATTGAATTGGCTTGATCTTCTTTTATACCCTTGAGTCACCTGTAAGTGGACCAAAATTAGAAAGAACACAATAATATTATTTTCTTCTTTTCTAATTTTCACTTTTATCTTTTTCTTTTTTGTAGTCCAAAAGGTCCTTTATGTATTTTTGACTTTTACCAAAGTCACTATGTATTTTTACCTGTGGTCCTTTTCCTATGATCCAAAAGTCCTTACATAATTTGACTTTTACTTATGATTCTTTTCCTGTGGTCCAAAAGTCCTTATGTATTTTGACTTTTGCTTTTAGCCTTTTTCCAAGTGCCCCTGTGGTCATTACCTATGGTCTTTAAATTCCATTCAAGGTACATCATCATAAACCAAGAGAGTTACTAATGCTTTTATCTCACACTCTGTGTGACACTAAGAGCAGGTACTAGGGTATCTTAACCATGGGTAACTAAGCCTTGGAGAAGACCACAAGCCCATTGATCAAAGGTCAGAGTGTCACACATGCCTAGACCAAGTCTAGGGCTTATAGTGCCTTCTTAGTAACAGACTAGGTGCCTCAGCCATAGGCTGCATAATTTGACCCTAGGTCATATACTTAGTAACAGACCAAGCGCCTCCATTCTCTAAGAGAATGGCTACTTAGAACTAGGTTGATTCTACCAGTATTAGACTGGTCCACATCGTGGTCCTGGACTAGATGTCTACCATTCAATAGAATGGTCACTCAACACTGGGTTGAGTCTACCCAGGGCAGAGCTGGGTCCATATCATGGTCAAGGACCAGATATCTACCATTCAACAGAATGGTCACTCAACACTGGGTTGAGTCTACTGAGGGTAGAGCTAGGTCCATATCATGGTCAAGGACCAGATATCTACCATTCAACAGAATGGTTACTCAACACTGGGTTGAGTCCACACCCTGGTCCCGGACTAAGTGTCCCCATTCTCCTAAGAGAATGGCTCTCGATGCTGCTTAGAGAAATCAACACTCTCTCTCAGCGAGTTGCATTCTCAGCCATACCAAGCTTGTAACGAAAGTACACGAACTTTGATGCTGACAGAGGCTTGGTCATGATATCTGCAATCTCTTCATCCATACGAATGTACTGCACTTCAGAGCACTTCCTTGCACTATGTCTCTGATGAAATGATACCTCATTTCAATGTGTTTCGATCTATCATGAAACACTGGGTTCTCCGAAAGCTTTATGCAACTCTGATTATCGTAATGGATGATCGTTGGGTCACGCTTTCCCCCGAACAAATCAGATATCAGTTTTTTGAGCCAAACTGCTTTCTTGCAGCCATCACTTGCAGAAAAATACTCTTCCCCAACTGTACTCTAAGTTATGGAACCCTGCTTCCTGCTGGACCAAGAGATCATTGCTGATCTCATACTGAAGCAATAACTAGAGATACTTTTCCGGTCTACTACACTGCCAGGCCAATTTGAATCTGAATATCCAGATAGCAATTCTCCACTATTGGAAGTATACCTGAGCCCATAAGTGAAAGTACCTGGCACATATCTGAGTACATGTTTGGCGGCTACCAAGAGTATGTGCTTCCGATCGGACATGAACTGACTCGGTGCATTCACTATGTAATAGATGTCTAGTCTCTTATGCACGAGATACATCAGGGAACCAATAAGTTGTCCGTACAAAGTACAGTCCACACTCTTTGAACTGGTGGCTGAGTCCCGCAACTTTGTCAAGTTGGTAGTCATGGGTATGCTCATGGACTTGCAGTCCTACATCCCAAATCACTGCAAGATATCCACTGCATACTTTCCTTGTGTCAGGAAGATCTTGCCTGGCTTTTGCCAGACCTCTAAGCCAATGAAGTAATGCATCAATCCAAGATCTTTCATCTCGATTTAGAGGTAAGCTCCCTCTTATACTGATCTATCAATTGTTCATCACTTGTAAGAAACAAGTCATCTACATATAGACCAAGTATCAAGACATGATCATGAACAACCTTAAAGTACAAGTTAGAATCAGTTGTACTTTTGTAAAACCCCAAACTATGGAGAAATCCATCCATTCTGGTATACCAGACTCTTGGAGCTTGTTTCAGTCCATACAAGGCTTTCTTCAGTTTACATACATGAGTCATAAATCCTTCAAGTTGTTCAACATAAACTTCTTCCTCAATCTTACCATTGAGGAAAGCTGTCTTTACATCCATCTGATGTAACTTCCATCCGAATACTGCAACAAGTGAAATGATGGTTCTGATGGTAGTGTACTTGGCAACTGGAGCAAATGTCTTATCATAGTCAATGCCTTCTTTCTGAGTGAAGTCACGAGCTATGAATCTGGCTTTACACTTCTCTATACTGCCATCTGCAGCATGCTTGAATTTATAAAGCCATCTGGATGTCGCTGACTTTCCTGGTTGTCTGAGAATAACTTCCCACACATCATTCTTCATGATTGAACTGCACTCTTCAATCATGGCATCAACCCATACCTGTTGGCTTGCTGGTTCTTTGGAAGGTTTTGCACTGATAACACTGGAGTACTTCTGTGGTCTTATGCTTTCTCTGAAAGTCATGAGAGGAGCTTTATGCTTCTCGCCTTCTTGCATTGTCTCTCGATACCAAGCATATCTCCTTTTAGAAGGAGGAATTTTAAGTAGTTCTTCTAGTGGACTTTCAGTGTCCTCAGATGCATTTGGAATTTGGTCCTCAAATTCCCTTTCTCCCTCTGAATTTCTAAAACCTGAAACTCAAGGGGAGGTACTTCATCTTCCGTTGAAGCTCTTGTGTTTTACGAAACACAACTTCCTCATGGAAGACCACATCTCTGCTGACCATCTTCTGTAAGCCTAGAAGAGTTGATTAGTGAAGGTGTCCAAACCATCTATGCCACAACTCCCATGGATCAATTGAATGAAGTACCAAAGCATGAGTGGAATCTTCTGAAGCCTTGTAAAGGCCTCCCTCTCGAACCCCAATCTGTACTATTGAGCTTAGATCTTCATTCTTTGCCCATAGGAGGATTGTCTTGTCCATGAAGAGGACTTTGTAGCCCTTGTCCTCTAAGCTAGCAACAGATAAAAGATTCTTCTTTAAACCAAGAACATAAAGAACATCATCAATATGAAGAACAGTACCCGAGTCAAGTTGAAGTGAAGTTGAGCCAACTCCTTCAATCTTGTAAGTGGAGTTATCTCCAAGTTCTACCTGTGTGGTGAACTTCTTCTTTTTGTAATTGGTGAGGGCTTCACAGTTACCTATCATGTGCCTGGAGGCACCACTATCCACCAACCAAGAGGTGGCGCAATCTGTGAAAGAACCAGTGAGAGTAGAAATCAAGTAGTACTCTCTTCTAGGCTCTTCATCTTTGTTAGCAACCTTAGTTTTCTTCTTTTTCTTCTTCGGTTCTTCTTGTTCTGCTTCTACAACATATGCTTGAAACCTTCGCTTAGGCTTCTTCTTGGCTTGCCTGCAGTCTTTTGCAAAATGTCCAAACTTGTGGCAATTATAACATTCTACTTTTGACATGTCAAAGAACTTACCTTGAGGTTTCTTTCCCTTCTTTTGCTGAGAGAAAGGCTTCTTAAACTCCTTTGACTTTGCTGCATGTGCAAGGTTTTCTTCCTTGATTACTTTTCCTGAAGTCCTTCCCTCTTCTTCTATGCAATCATGCCAAAGCCTTTCAAAGGTTGGCTGATTCTCTCGTCCACTGACAGATGCCATGAATGTTTCCCAAGAGCTTGGGAGACCATCAACCACAGTTTGCACAAGGTCATCATCATCAATAGTAATACCAATAACAATGAGTTAATCTCTTACCTTGCAATCTTTGTGAAGAAGGAACCAACACTTTCATCTATGTTCAGCTTCAAAGTTCGTAGCCTCTTCTTCAAGACTCTCTTCTGACTGGGAGCCTTCTTTTCATATAGGTTGGCGAAAGCATCAAAACATTCTTTAGCAAGTCTTCAAAGCTGTGATGTTGGGCATCACTGTTTCTTTGACAGAATCATAGATGATTTTTCTAGTGTTACCTTGCTTCCTGTTGTAAGCAAGCCTACCAACATTAGATGTTGGCTCTTCAATGACATTAAAAACAATGTCATCCAAGTCATTCTCATCTAGGATGGCTGTTAACCTGGCCTTCCGGGAGTTGTAGTTGGTTGAACCATAGAGCTTCTCTTCTGGTCTGAAAACATTGGTGGCCATCTCTGCAACTTAGTCAAATGTTAAGTTTGCAAATCTTATACCAAGATCTAGGAAAAGAACAGTGTCCATTTACTGTGTTTTCACATGCTAAGCTCTGATACCATGTTGAATTTTAGCATTAGCATGAATACTTAAAAAATTTGCAGACTAACTTTAAACAAATGACAAGTGCAGTAAAATAACATTCATCACATCAACACAATGGACACGAGTTTTTTACTGGGGAAACCTTTAATGGACAAACACCCCAAAAAGCATTAGTAACTCGTGTACTAAATGAGATGACTAAAATTCTTCAAAAAGTTCCACAAAACCCAAATAGGGTTAACCACAAAACCAGAAGAACAATTTTTTAGATTACATCAAAATTGCCCAATTAGAGCTTCTTCAGAAAATCAAACTTTTCTCTCTCTTGCCCAATAATTACAGGCTGCTCGAAAAGCCTGTCTACTGCCTAGATCTGTACCTGTCTGCCTGCCCGAAATACTACCTTGCTGCTCGGCCGTACTTCTTCCTATCTGCACTTGCTCGAATTGCTCGGATCTGCTGCCTGTGGTCCTTTTCTGCCTCTGCCTGAATTGGGTCCTACCCATTTTCCCACAGTCTGTTCCTTGCTGCCCGCAGACCCCTTCTCAGCTCGACCTGTCTGCCCGACTGCCTGAGTGGCAGCTCTGCTTCTGCCCGAAAGTGCCAACAACTCTGCTTGTAGCCTCATGGGCTGGGCTGAGGGCCTGTTGAAGGCTTGACAACCTTACGACTACCACAGGACCCTCATGGGTTTGCCTTTGGGTTTCCCGGAGGGCCTATTAGGCCACAGCAGCCCTCACGGGCTTGCTCTTTAGCTTCCCGAGGGTTGGCCATTGGCCAAACCCTCATGGGTAAGCCTGTAGCAGGCTGCCCGAGGGTGTCGAGAGGGTAGTGCCCTTTTGTGGCCTGCTCGGAGAAGGATAGGAGGGCTGTCTAGTAGATCTGCCCAGATCTAGAGGTGGCTGCCCAGATCTAGAGGTGGCTGCCCAGATCTGATGGTGGCTACCTGGATTTGAAGGTGGCTTCCTAGATCTAATGGTGGCTGCTCAGATCTGAAGGTGGCTGCCCAGATCTAATTGTGGCTGTCTGGATCTTGATGCTGGCTGCTCAGATCTTGAAGGTGGCTGAAGATGAGGGTTTGAGGAAACCCTTAAGATAGAAAAGATAAGAAACCTTAGCTTAGGGTTTGTCTTCAATGGAGGATGTTGATGCCCTAGCTAGACTCATCTATGTTAGGACACAATCATGAACTTTTCTTTTTTCAACCTTTGAGCAGCTGTACCTGTGAGAGCAAGTGTGTGTGTAATAATGAATTGGCTTGATCTTCTTTTATATCCTTGAGTCACCTGTAAGTGGACCAAGATTAGAAAGAACAAAATAATATTATTTTATTCTTTTCTAATTTTCACTTTTACCTTTTTCCTTTTTGTAGTCCAAAAGGTCCTTTATGTATTTTTTACTTTTACCAAAGTCCTCGTGTATTTTTACCTATGGTCCTTTTCTTGTGATCCAAAAGTGCTTATGTAATTTGAGTTTTACTTGTGGTCCAAAAGTCCTTATGTATTTTGACTTTTGCTTTTATCCTTTTTCCAAGTGCCCTTGTGGTCATTACTTGTGGTCTTTTAATTCCATTCAAAGTACATCGTCCTAAACCAAGAGAGTCACTAATGCTTTTATCTCACTCTGTGTGACGCTAAGATCAGGTACTAGGTTATCTTAGCCAAGGGTAGCTAAGCCTTGTAGAAGACCACCTGCCCATTGATCATGTGTCAGAGTGTCACACATGCCTAGACCAAGTCTAGGGCTTATAGTGCCTTCCTGGTAACAGACCAGGTGCCTTAGCCATAGGCTGCATAATTTGACCCTAGGTCAAATACTTAGTAACAGACCAAGTGCCTCCATTCTCCAAGAGAATAGCTACTCAGAACTAGGCCGAGTCTACAAGTACTAGACTGATCCACATCGTGGTCCCGAACCAGATGTCTACCATTGAACAGAATGGTCACTCAACACTGGGTTGAGTCTACCCAGGGCAGAACTACTGGGTCCTTATCATGGTCAAGGACCAGATATCTACCATTCATTAGAATGGTCACTCAACATTGGGTTGAGCCTACCCAGGGCAGAGCTAGGTCCATATCATGGTCAAGGACCAGATATCTACCATTCAACAGAATGGTTACTCAACACTGGGTTGAGTCCACACCCTGGTCTCAGACCAGGTGTCCCCATTCTGCTAATAGAATGGCTCTCGATGCTGCTCAGAAAAATCAACACTCACTTCTAAGTTAACTACTAAATAGTCACTTAAAACTTGAAAGTCAAAACAGTAACATGAAATATGAATCATTTCGAAATTTAACTAACAAATAAATTTATATTTGAAATGACATTTGTAAATACTAAATTATATTTTTATAAAACTATAATAGCTTGTGCTGAGATTTTTACCCAAAATAATAAAATGTAAGATATCAAATATGAAATACTTGTGCTCTACAGTGTGTTGTGGTTGAGAGGGGGCAAACTCATTGTGAGTGTGAGCTTGTGCTGTGCTATGAACTCAAACTTTGAGCATGTGCTGAGAGCCAGAAATTCGAGAGGCGATTCCGAGCTGTGCTCTTCAAGATGATTGCAGGAAGGGGAGCCATAGATAGGGGATTCATTCACGAGACTATAGACGGGAGCTGACAAAGCCAGTAGCGACACACAAAGTGATGGGTAGAACTATAGTGTAGAGGATTATGCAAGTGCTAGAGTGTTGGAGTGACGGGTAAACCGTAAGGTTATGCGGGTGCAGTGAATTGGAGTGTAGGTTAGAAACATAGGATAAAGTAGAGAGAATGGGAGTGGGTTGCAGGTTAGAGGAATAGGGGGCAGTTTATGTTAGTTTTTTTAATAAATTTCTTGTTTTTTGTTTTTTTAATTTTTAATTGTGCAAGTTGAGGTCCAAGAGTCCCCGATTGGTCGAGGGATGTTCTTGAGAAGTCCCCAATTTTGACGGGTATGTTTAGGGTACGGCTCATAACTCCCAAAGTCCCCAACAAAGTCCCCGATGAATTGGGGACGTTTCCGAGGAGTTCCAAAGTCCCCAGAACGCGGGAACGCAAGAAACGCCGGAAATGCTCATAACTGAACAAACAACCAACAATACATCCTCTTTCAAATTTATTTCACAACAAGATCCAGAGAAACATAATTTGCTACACTTAATCTTTCTCTTTAGCTAGGGTAGTCCTTAGAAATAGAGTGAACAACCCTAACTAGAAAATTACAGCAGCAGATATCCTTCAATAACTCAAGATTACATCAAGGATTAGGGAGGGTTTACAACCTCTATTGTAATCTCTTCTTATGTGACAAACCTACCCTTCCTCAAAGATTGTTTTGGTCGCAAAAACCATGGAAATCGTTGCAAAAACTGTACTCATCCATGAAATGAAAAGAGAGATTGAAAACTTGAACTTTTCCCTTAACTTTTTCCTCCCAAAGATCTTCAAGTAAGCTTGGAGGGGAATTCCCACTCTTCCATCCATGCTTATATAACAATCCCTAATTAGGGCGTTGCTCTATAAGGCCCCTTTCTTGCCTTGATAATCCTTAGAAGAACACATGGAAGATCCCAAGGCTAGGGCACACCTCCCAAGCCTTATAACCTAAGTCACCTATTTCAAATTCATGTTCGAGTTCGGTGACCTTGAAATTCATAAAAAATTAGGCAATGAAAATTTTGGTGTTAAAATTCGGCATTAAATTCAAGAGACTGGTTGGATGGTTCTAATCTTTGACAGTGGAGACTAGACAACGAGGGTGAGTTGCACCACATATGCAAGTAGCAACAGGGTTCAACTTCGACTAAAGCAGTAGTTGTAGCACTCAAGGTAGACTCACAATCGCAGAGTATCAGTAGAGGCGACATTTGACGTTGGCTTCGATAGCCTCGACCTTCAGAGTTTGCTTCAGTTAGCAATAGACCTAGAATGCAGGAGGCAGTATTCACTCTTCAGTTAGTCAACATAACTTAGAATTAGATGTGGGTGACATTTCCTAAAATCCTCGAGCGATGAGCAACATGGGTAATGACCTATGTCATAGGGTTTGGCGAATTTCTTCTGTGAAATTCGAAATTTACCTGGCTTTATTAAAAAATTAAACAACCGAACTTTTTACTGAACAAACAACCAACAATACATCCTCTTTCAAATTTATTTCACAACAAGATCAAGAGAACCATAATTTGCTACACTTAATCTTTCTCTTTCGCTAGGGTAGTCCTCAGAAATAGAGTGAACAACCCTAGCTAGAAAATTACAGCAGCAGATATCCTTCAATAATTCAAGATTACATCAAGGATTAGGGAGGGTTTACAACCTCTACTGTAATCTCTTCTTATGTGACAAACCTGCCCTTCCTCAAAGATTGTTTTGGTCGCAAAAACCATGGCAATCCTTGCAAAAACTGTACTCATCCATGAAATGAAAAAGAGAGATTGAAAACTTGAACTTTTCCCTTAACTTTTTCCTCCCAAAGATCTTCAAGTAAGCTTGGAGGGGAATTCCCACTCTTCCATCCATGCTTATATAACAATCCCCAATTAGGGCATTGCTATATAAGGCCCCTTTCTTGCCTTGGCAAGTTGCCCCTTTCTTGCCTTGATAATCCTTAGAAGGACACATGGAAGATTCCAAGGCTAGGGCACACCTCCCAAGCCTTATAACCTAAGTCACCTGGTTCAAATTCATGTTCGAGTTCGGTGACCTTGAAATTCGTAAAAAAATTGGCAATGAAAATTTTGGTGATAAAATTCGGCATTAAATTCGGGAGACTGGTTGGATGGTTCTAATCTTTGACAGTGGAGACTGGACAACGAGGCTGAGTTGCGCCACATATGCAAGTAGCAACAGGGTTCAACTTCGACTAGAGTAGCAGTTGTGGCACTCAAGGTAGTCTCACAATCGTAGAGTATCAGTAGAGGCGACATTTGACGTTGGCTTCAATGGCCTCGACCTTCAGAGTCTGCTTCAGTTAGCAATAAAACTAGAATGCAGGAGGCAGTATTCACTCTCCAGTTAGTCAACATAACTTAGAATCAGATGCGGGTGACATTTCCTAAAATCCTTGGGCGATGAGCAACATGGGTAATGACCTATGTCATAGGGTTTGGTGAATTTCTTCCATGAAATTCGAGATTTGCCGAACTTTATCAAAAAATTAAAATTCATTTCAGTTCGGTGAATTTCAACGCCGAACTCCAAGGCAAATCGAATCGAACTTTAAAGAGCCCAACTTCAATGAATCAAATGGAATTGATTTTGAATGTCAAAACGGATTTCAAAGCAAATTGAGGTGAATTTAAGGTGAATTTTGTCGGAATTCAAGGCGAATTTCTTCAAAATTTAGTGTGGATTTTCGTTTTTTAATATAATTAATTTTTTTAACCTAACCTAGTGTTGTCCTGCTGTTGCTTTCATATTTTTGTCCGTCAGTTCCCGCACTCTCTTCTCATTTTATCTACTAGTTCCTGCGTTCTCTTCTGGTTTGCTCCACAACCCATTTGTTTCTCCCAAGTCCCCCACTCACTGCAAATAGCCATAGTCTCGAGTCCCTGCATTCAACATTGTGCATGAATAGTCTAGCACCATTGCACAATCAACTTGGCACCATGCAATTGCACACTCGTGAGTTGTGACTCAACAAGCGACTCCCAGTCCTGAAGCAATGGCGTCATCTAGCGATCCCTACTGAAGTGACGACGTCATTGAATGATAATCTGCCATATTTTCGGTTTTCTTGATTTCACATTCTTTTAAGTTTTGTGTAATATTTCATTTTCCGCCAGTGTGCATGCAACATTGAGCATAATGATAATAAATCTAATATATTTCCATGATTCCTTAGTCATTTTATTTTATGGTATATATATATATTGGATTTTTTTATATTGGTGAACCTAATTCTGAACCTCATCCTGAACTTCATAAAAAAATTCGAATTCGAACCGAATTTTAAGGTCACTGAACTCAAATTCGAACCTGAACCATGTGACATAGGTAATGACTAAGGTTTCTGGATTTTTTAAAAGCAATTTCTAGACAAATTTAAAGCAAATTTAAACAATTTCAAATGATTTTACATGAATTTAGTCGACATTGATTTTGAATTCGATTTTTTTTTTAAAGTTCGCAATGAGATTTGATGAACTTCAGTGATTAAGCTTGTTGCTGCATAAAATTCGGGAAATTTCAAAATTTAACCTTCAAAATCGTTGAATTCACTGACTTAGCTTATAACAGCGCTGGCGTACCCTCTTCCACTCAAAAAAAGTTCCAAGGCTGATTGGGGGTAGAACACCAATGGGACCATTAGTCCAGCAGATGGGAAAGGTAAGGGGGTCCTAAGGGGAGATTGGCCTCTGTTTTATGATGGCGCCAGACCCCACCATTTATCTCCTTCTTGTGATTATCTTATCATCATTTCATTCTAATATTTATGCTGTTACAATTAGGAGCTTAGTAGCTACCCTGAAGTACTACCTCCTATTTGAAGCAACCAATTCCTATATTCTTGCAGTCAAGGAGAATTCAGCAAGGAATCTTGATTCCTATCATTAAGGAAGTAGAAGAATTGAATTAGGACTCTTCCCTCTCATTTATTCATAAAAGAGGGAAAGGAAGGGGAAAGAAAAGGGAGTTCTTGAGAAAAGAATAGGGATTTTGTTGAAAAAATAGCAGCCTAGCTATCATAGATTCCATGGAGAAATGCATGAAGCACTGTTATGTGGAATTAGACATGAAGATTGAGTAGGGAAGTACCTTCTTCAACCTCTACACTTTGCTGGCTTATTAGGCTCTTATTAGGCTGTCCAAGATCTCATAATCTGCTGTAGAAGAAGGCACATACTGCTGGAAATGAAACCTGAAAATGGACAATGGCTTGGGCTCATCCTACATCCTACTGAAGAGCACAGAGAAGGAGACATTCCCGAGGGACTGAAGAACAGAGAAGGGAGTGGTTTCCTGTGTTGTATGGGGTAGTGGAATTAGAGCTCAGAGCTGGTCTTATTGGAAGACTGAATAAAGAACCAAGCAATGGTTTGTGTGGATTTGTCATGGAAGCTTTTGGGAAAAAGGAGAAATGATTTGAAAGTGTTGAACAATCTTGTTGGCCCTGGTGGTTTCATAGCCCATCTTGGAGGTGAGGATTCCACAGAGGAATAGCCTATGGGAGGAAAATGATTCGCCCCGTCAGTTCTCTTGGAATCATCTTGTGAATAAGATAAGTATATTATTATTTTTTGGTTGACCTAATATAGTTTCATTTTGGAATTGTTTCTAATATTTGTCTAGAGCAGCTAAATTCTGCATGCAATCCAAAGTCATTTGAGAAACTCTGGAAACATATCCTGGATATTAACTTTACAAAAAGAAAGAAAGTAGGTAGCTATTTCTAGAAGTGCTTTTGTTCAGGCAAAATAGCCAATATTTTGCAAGAAAACGTGAGATATAAAATAATTCATTTTCTAAGGGGAAATTAAAGAACATGCTTCGTACTCCTAGCTATGTTGGAAGGACACCCTGTTAGTACTAAGTAGTATGTATATTTATTTTCCTCTACTACTTTGCTAGATAAAAGACTCTATACCCTATTTAGAAGTCTTTATTTTCTTCTCCTGCTAGCTATGCTATAAAAACATACCAGATCAAAAGAAACAATACATGTTTATTGAGAACAGTGCATGCATGTATTGTTCTGGGGTTATATATTGTTCTGTTCAGAATTGCAGGACACATTTTCTGTTTATTTTTTGATAGATCATGCATCTAATCCAATGGAAACAGGCTAATAATCACAGAGTATAGAAATGGTAATAAGAAAGTTCATACATTTTTAAAGGGAAATTAAAGAACATGCTTCGTACTCCTAGCTATGTTGGAAGAACACCCTGTTAGTACTAAGTAGTATGTATATTTATTTTCCTCTACTACTTTGCTAGATAAAAGACTCTATACCCTATTTAGAAGTCTTTATTTTCTTCTCCTGCTAGCTATGCTATAAAAACATACCAGATCAAAAGAAACGATACATGTTTATTGAGAACAGTGCATGCATGTATTGTTCTGGGGTTATATATTGTTCCGTTCAGAATTGCAGGACACATTTTCTGTTTATTTTTTGATAGATCATGAATCTAATCCAATGGAAACAGGCTAATAATCACAGAGTATAGAAATGGTAATAAGAAAGTTCATACATTTTTTTTAATTCGACATGCAGATAGAAGTATAATTCATAGTTACATATATCAGCGATATTTCGCCAGTAGCGCAATATATCGCGCTACTAAACCCTCGGTGATATATCGCTAGGAAAAAATTGCAACATATTCGGATATGTGAATGTGTTGCGATATTTTAGGTAATCAGCGTGAGTCGGTGGTAAATATTGGCCTGTGGAGAAAAATATGCCAAATTGAAAGATTAAAGCCCTGGATTCAGGGTTTTTAGGTTCATTTTGCATTGTTGGGGGAGGGTGAATAGCTCCAAATAGGTTTGTGACGGTTTCCATCGAGAGAACAAGGAGAAATCTGGAGTTTTCTTTGCCATTAGCAGAGGAGTTGTGGAGTGGAGATACATCAGTCAAGACAATCCGTAATAATGGGTCATGTTAAATTTTAATAGTAAACTAAAAGTGACATTCTCCTTACCTTTCCTTTTCTATCATTTTATTTAAATTTTTAACATTATCAATAATTGTTTCAGGATGTTTGAGAGTGGTTCCAACCTCACTAGACTTCATATGCAAAAAGTAGAATTTTAGATCCCATTCAGAATTCAACAGACTTGATAGCTTTCAGGATTTCAGGATTGCAACAATTCCATTGGATTCAATCATGTATGAGGGTGTGGTATTGGCATTTAATCAAGCACATCAATCCCTCTATGTACCTTGATGTTGGTGGTGCTGACTATTGAACTATTTTGTCATTACCATAATGAAAATGTACCCTTCAGTCCAGCCAAAACACTTATTAAGCATGGGAATATTTTTCTACCTTGTTTTCATGATTGGATTAGGGAGTTTCATCAAAATTGTAGAGTGTTGGGTAATGTCCTTGGAGGATAAACTTCGAGATTCGAGTTAGAGGCAAGGGCTAGAGCCTAGAGGAGGGGGGCATAAGGTGCTATTGATGAATAGGATCCCAATATAGGCAATGATTTTTATGATATGCAGTTATGGGAGGAAACAACTCACATTGGATTCCACCTCAACACCATCACCTTCCACCATAGCCCAAGCAGCTCGAACTTCCAATTTGACCAAAGGATCATCCAAAGCACCGAAACGACCACATACTGCTTCCAAAGGAAGACTAGTGCCACTTGTTGATGTTTCTCTAGGTTGCAACATCAGGCAAACATTCAACATACATTCTCCCAGAGGGGTCATGAGAATCGACCAATGGCTAGTGCAGGATGGCTCTGGCGTAGCCTTTGGTTAGTCATGACAAGTGACTAAGAGTGAATAAGGCTCAGGGTACTTAGCCTTAAATTAGTCATGAGAAGTGGCTAAGAGTGAATAAGGCTAGTGGTCACATTGCATACTGTGAGCACTGGTTAGTCATGACAAGTGACTAAGAGTGAATAAGGCTCAGGGTACTTAGCCTTAAATTAGTCATGAGAAGTGGCTAAGAGTGAATAAGGCTAGTGGTCACATTGCATACTGTGAGCACTGCTCCGTGAAAGAGTGATTTGTTCTATATTAGAGTGAGTTGACTTGTTTATTTGATAGGGGATTTCACCCCCTTGTGAAATATACAAAGTCTAATCTAATGTTGAATTTGATATAGCTCATAAGAAGTGTTTGAGACTTCTTAGAGTGGGGTTAAATAAACATTAGAGTTCTATGTGTGAATAGACGTGCATGTGTGGAGAGGAACATCAACAAGGACAATTTTTCTATGATGAAGAGATAGCCAAGAAGTCAAGTCAACCATTGAATAAGCCCTAGATAACATTGAAGAAGTCCCAAGGAAGAATGAAGATAAAGAACGCAAGTCGGCCCTAATGGGAATGACAAGTTGAACTCACCAAAAGTATAAGTCGACCCCAAGAGGTGAAATTCAAGTGAATTGAAGAATTTAAATAAAGTTCTCACACATCTCATTTGTTCACTCATCATCACACATCATCTTCTCTCTCATAGTGCGCAATTTCAGCCAAGCATAGCAAAGGTTAAAGGAGTAATTTTTGGGGTTCTTATTGTCTTTGGAAGATTTGCTACCCTTACTAGGGATTCTTGTGAAGAAGGGCGAGCCTCTTATGTGCTAGGGTTTCTCTTCATGAATGTTATTGTTCTTGAATTGGATTAATTTATTCTAAGAAACCTTTGTTGGGTTTTCTCCCTATTGGGTTTCCCAAGATATTATTCTTGTGTCTCTTGTGCATGGCAATCTTTCTATGATCCTTTGTTTCTGCTGCAATTTAAGTTGAAATTTTCAATGTTCAATTATTTAATCAAGCTGTGGGATGAAATGAATGCTTAAAACTCATTTTGAAATAATTGTCTAAGGTCTGGAAATAGATTAAAATTCAACATGGGATCGGAGCATTTTTGAAAGACAACCATTTAACGGCTTTTTGCCCCAAGTTTGGAAACTAGGCCTTCCAAGTTTGGACTCTTCTAGCCTAACATTGGATTTGATCCTAGTGTCCTAGAGGTTGCCTTGGCAGGGCGCATCTATCTGTGGAATTAAATTTTAGGTTTGTCAAATTTCAATTTTGACATAATTTTCGCCAAGATTAGGGTTTTTGGATCAAATTTCAGATTTTTGTCAAGATGATGTCCAACCTTAGAATAAAAGATAGATTGGATGGTGCAACTCCAATTCAAAAGGACCTTTCAAATTTAAATGCTTCAATTGTTAGTAATTTGGTCACTATCATTTTCGGTTTTCTCAGAAGAAAAGAAAAGGAAAACAACATGCTTCAACAATGAATGTTGATCCATTATAGAAGAAGACAAAACTTGAGAAAATTGCAAACGAGTTTCATAAATAGTATTCGTTTGTCTCCCGCTTTTACAGGCACTATTACAGATAATAGTGATACCTAGTTGGTAGACAATGGTGCTTCCAGACACATGACAAGTTACAAAGATTCTCTCAAATAATTAACAGAAAACAACTCAACATTACAGCTGGAACTTGGAGAAAATGCCGAGTATGCAGTAAAGGGAGTTGGAACATCATCATTTCAGCTAGATTCTAGAGATTCTCTACATATGAAAGATGTAGTGCTTGTGCCAAGATTAAATAAGAACTTGCTCTCCATTTTAGCATTGGAGGATAGAGGCTACAAATTTGCATAGAGGCTAAGAACTTACTTTTGATGAAGAGGTAGCCTTCAGAAGGTTAAGAGATTCTTAGATGGAGATTGATGATGAGGAGCCAGAGGCTCCAAGAGATGAGGATGCAAAACTCCCTAGTCTAGCTATTTGTCCTTCAAAGTTCAGACTATTAGTAGAGCCAGTAGCCAGTAGAGCTAGTGGATATACCTAGGGATGATGCCATGACCAGGAAGAGGCTAGCATGGCTGCATGTTACTTTGCAGGATGCAGAGAGGCATGTAACTTCTAGTGGTACCTTTAGGGAGGGCAAAATACCTCATAGGTTCTCTGTTAGAGTTTTAATGGTTATTCATGATCTTTAAACATTTAGCCTCATTTAATCATAACCATAGCATTAGGATCACTAAAAGAAAGACAAACACAACATAAAATACAGACATAAAGATTTATCCTAGGAAACCCTCTCTCGGGAAAAACCCAAAAACTTTTTCTATATAGATTCGTCACTAAGTACAATGTCAGACAAAGATAGAAAACCGAGAGATAAGATATCCTTCACAACTTCTTTTTCTCACCCTGTTGCCCTTGTGGAGGGCAAATGAGCCTAACATTATACAAAGAATGAGTGCTCAACCCTTTGGCCACTGACTACCTTTTTAACATTTATACTTTGCATCATTTAGATATAGCATTTATGTGTTCCAATGCTTTAGTGTTTAGCAACAATGTTGGGAGGAGTACTTGTTTTGAGGACTAACGGAAAACTACTCGGTGAACCCAGCCACACTGGCCAAGCCACATACTTCATAGACAAAGACATAGAGAACATGGAGTCTATAATGCATAGGGGTCAAGATGGGGAAAATATCTTCAATCTCACAAGTCTCAGTCAATCTAAGCCATGGGATAAAATTCAAACGATGAATGACCTGGATGGATGGGGACAAATGACACATGGAACCAACATAGTACTAAGGTTTAACATTTGCATAAAGAATGGCATAAGCAATAGTCTTCAATATCGGATTCTTTGATCAATCTCAACACAAGTTTTAACATTAGCATATAATATAAGCATAGGTCACCATGATTGTCCTAACAAAACAAGCCTAGGTGTTTAATATATATCACAGAGAAAAAACTGACCAAGGAACCATATACATGTCTCCATCTGATAAGCCCCTCTATAATTGTGTACCACATCTGATCTACTACTCTACTCAATGAACATAGTACTAAGGTTTAACATTTGCATAAAGAATGGAATAAGCAATAGTCTTCAATATCGGATTCTTTGATCAATCTCAACACAAGTTTTAAACATTAGCATATAATATAAGTATAGGTAACCATGATTGTCCTAACAAAACAAGCCTAGGTGTTTAATATATATCACAGAGCAAAAACCGACCAAGGAACCATATACATGTCTCCATCTGATAAGCCCCTCTATAATTGTGTACCACATCTGATCTACTACTATGCTCAATGAACATAGGTCACCACTGAAATCGTCTCAATGGTCAAGGAAATCTCATTCTTGGCAAGGAAATATTGCTAAACAAGGCTCTGAAATGGATGAGGTTGTAAAGATCCATGATAAAACCCCATCTGAATGAATAACTCTGAAAAATAAAGAGATCAATCTGTATGCTGCATCATGGTAGCCCAGCTGCAATATATATGTGATAACACCTCCCTAGATGCCTTTGGTTAGGTAGGGTTTTGATAGGGTTGGTTTCACCTTGTCTTCACCTCTTTACATCCTTTAATACCTAGTCTAGGATTAGATTTAGGTTAGTCCTAGGGTTATTTTAGGATAGTTTTAGGGTAGTTTTAGAGCTAGGTTAGGGTTAGGGTTAGCTTCATTTCTCCTCTCTTTACCTCGCTTGCTCCAAACAACCCTAAAAACTACCTCTAGCACCCTCGCTCTCCCTCCTCTAGGGCTCGCTCTACCCCCCATAAGCCCTTTACTACCTTTGCAACCCTATTCTCTCCTCTTGACCCCTTTCCCAAACCTTTTCTTCAACCCTTAGGCCTGCTGCTAAAGGCTGCAGGAGCCCTCGACCACCCTTCTTTCCTTTCCTTCCCTCACCCCTCAACCCTCCTCTTTTGGAGCTTGAGCTCCCTTCCAAGTGATGAACCAACCCTAGCTCAGCCTCGTCCCCACTCCTCTCCACCTCGAGCTTGCTACCTAAGGCAACCCTCCACCCTCAGCTCCTCATTCCTAGGAATGGTGCAGACCTTTGTCTACTGCTTTTCTAGTTTCTCTCAGCCTTTGCCAAGTACTAAGGCTTCCCTTACAGTGGCAGCCTTCCCCTATTCACTGTTTTCCATACTTTTCCTTTACATCGGTCCTCTAAACCCTGCACACAAGCTAACAAAACACGGGTTAAAGGGTTAGATAGTAGTAAGGTCAAAGAGTGGACCATTAACAACCTTTTTCACACTTTGTGACCACACTATGCAAGCACACTTTGTTTATAATTTAATCATTGTTTAAACTTTGGAAACACTGTGAAACTGCTAACTATTTGCTCATGCACAGTGTTGTTAGTTATGCCAACACATGAACATAGAGATGAATCGTTACTGCTGTCATAAATACTGATACATAACTATTGTTTCCTTAGTGATTGATATATTATTGGATTCTTGCATTAAGGGCCGATATATTTACTCATACTGTTGTACATGTACACCTTAAATTGTTTGGTAATGATGAAATGCATGCATCTTTGCTAATTCCTACATATTGCATTTTTTATCTGTGTATTGGAACTAATTAGTTAATGCAATTGGCTTATCCTTGGATGAATAAACTTGTATTATTCATATCCTCTTTTAGACTCCATTGGGCACTGGTCACTAACCATACACACATAGGAAATATATTTGGTGTCTAAGTGTCGTTTTGCAGAGGGCTCTCCCCTAAGAGGTTTCTACTTTTGAAGAAGTTGGGAAGAGTGACCAAGGTGACAGTGGTCACTCTCTCCTCCACATGCTTGCTGGTGACTAGCCCTGCTAGTTCATCCAGTAACAACCCGCAAAGTTCCTCAAGCATCTTTTAAGGCGTTTATTTACCACTTCAGTTTGTCCATTTGTCTAAGGGTGGATTGAGGTACTCATGGGTAATGTTGTATCCACTTGGTGGAACAGTTTCTTCAAGAAGTATCTGATGAATTTTGGATCCCTATCATGAATAATGATCATAGGAAAACCATGTAGTTTATAAACATTTTTCACATAGCTATGAACAATATGGTCGGCTTTAGCTTTTGTTGATACTCTAATGAAGTGGGCATATTTAGCTAATTGGTTTACAATTACAAAAATGTTATCCTTTACCCATGAGATAGCTAGACCAATGATAAAATCCATAGGCATTTCAACCCATTTTTTATCAAGAATAGAAAGGGTTGAAGGAGGCCAAGAAGTGTAGGTGATTCAAACTTGTGTTTTTGGTATGTGTCACTCTTTGCTACATACTTCTCAATATTAGTCTTCATTCCTTTCCAAAAGGAGGATTGTCGAATGATGTAGTATGTCTTAAGAATTGCAAAGTGGCCAATGTCGAGGAGTCTTGATTTTCTTTCAATACTTGGATTTTGAATTTAGAAGGATTGGGTAATTATATTCTTGCCTTGGACTAGAGTATATCATTTTCCTAGCCATATTTGGATTTTGTTGACTTGTTGCTTTCAACCTTCATGATTATATTCTCCATTTTTTAGTCTTTTACTTTAGATATGTTTAGGGATGACTAGTGAGATTGAACATAGTATAACATCTTGATAAGCTATCTTCAAATTGATTTTTATTACCTTTCTTGTAGAGGATCTCAAGATAAAAGTATAGATCTTGTTGACCAACATTTTTTTCTTTGATGATAAGTTGTTCTCGGGTGATTTTGGGGATTTTGCTTTTCACTCCCTGAAGGAGTGGTGTTCTCTTGCCTAGGAGTATGGTCTCCTTTCCCTTGGTTGGTTGTGTTGTCGCCTAATTCACACCTCTGGTCACGTGGCAAGAATCTTCATGCCAGTGGGTGCGACCTTGGGGGCAAGCAAGAGTCAAGTGTTGTCACTTGATTTTGACTCTTTCGTCTAGGCTTTCTTCTAGCGAAGCCAAGGGGGGTGGTCCCTATCAAAATAATCTAAGGTTGTTATTCTTCGAAAGGAAAACAACTATTCTAGGAGTTAAGATGATGTAAATACTGAAACTAAGACCTTTGCAAATAGTTTAGATCAACACCATGTGAAATAAACATTCCATTTAACACATAAATTAACTTAGATACCAACAGTAAATGAATGATGCAAAATAGACCAGTGCTAATGGAGTGCTTGCGTATAAGGGGTTGCTGGTGATGTCTCGAGAATGTATTGCAATTTTTTCGTTGGTCAGTTTTAAAATTATTAAATGAGTAGATTAGGGAGTGGGTCAATTGTTGATCAATTTTATTAAAATGGTAATGATCTAATTATCAAGGGAAAAGGTATTCCAGATATACCTGAGGGGTACAAAGAATATGTTTGAATTTACTTAGGAGTGGTTTTCACAGTGACATGTGGGCTAGATGGAGTCGTGGGGTTGTGTTCAACACTACACCAACAATGATGTCGCCTAACAAGGCCCCATGGTCACTTTCTAGTTGTTCCTGTCTCACCTGAATACTTTGTCCACGACTTAGCAATATCAAAAGAGTGTCGGATTTTCACTTGGGGATTAATTGGAATATGAAATTAATTACCAGTCACTCTAATCCCTTTCTGATTGCCCCACCGTTCCAGACAAAGGCCTGTAGTGTTTACAAGAGCATACTGGGACTAAATCCTTGTTAATTTTAAGAATTTTAACTCAAACGTGTGTTGTTTAAAAATTGCAATGCCGATACGACACGGATACCCCAACCCACAAAATGAGACGACACGGATACCCCCTGGTGGGATGCGGTGTGCATACTTGGCTGCCCACTTGCTTCTCTTTTACTAATGATAATTACAATGAGGAGTACTTCTGGTCCTTTTTAGATTAGGAGCAGCAAGTTTACAAGTTTTTGGAAGCTTTTAATGATTGATGAAAAGGTACACAAGAAAAACAAGTCCCAGATGGCTTGAATTTTCTTTTTTTCGGCAGAACTTCCTTCTACATATTCATCAAATTGCAGAAATAAGTGACCAATTGTAGCATTAAAATGCTAAATAAACCTTTAAAAGCATAAAAAATTACTAGCTTTTTATGCTTTTTACTAAAGCATAAACCTTTTTATTCAAATAGGCTTTTTGAATAAACCTTTAAAAGCATGAACAGGAGAGGTTGAATATAGCTTTTTATTAAAAGGGAGTCATTGATACAATAAGGTAGATCGCCTTTTATTCATACATTAGGAAGTGCTACCTAATTGATTTAAGTACCATCACTTGACGTATAGTCAGTTTGATAACATATATGTGACTTTTATTGCAGTCTAATGCTACTCTATTAAAGTTGACTTCTATTGTTGGAGTGTTGATATTCCATCAAAAGAGCAGGAATCTTTAAGCTAGAGAGAGAGAGAGAGAGAACTGATGTCAATTGTTAACAAGACAGATATGGACTGTATAGTACAATAAATCCAAATAAGAGAGAGAGCCATTTATCACTTAATATCTGCAGGAATTGTTCTATGCTCTGTCAAATGTGAACTATTTACAAATTCATCATTGATGCAGATATTTGTTTGTTTTGCAGATTTTGGAGGTACTCTATGAGAAGGAAATTTTGACTGAACAGGCAATCTTATCATGGGCATCTGAGAAACAAGAAGCAGATGAATCAGACAAAGTGTTTCTCAAGCAGTCAGAAGTATTTATCCAGGTATGTTGTTGATGTTTCTCGATCTTCTGGGATAAACTCATAGTAGGGATTCTGCCTTGCTTGCGCTCTAAATGAGTTTCTCTTTGGTTTTGTCCATATATGATGCTTTTGTAAAACTTTTAAGATTTTCCTTTTATATTGATGTATAGTTCTGTGGATGCCAATAGTTGAAAATGAAATACATCTACTTAATTCTAGGGGGCGAATCACAGAGCCTTCGATGTATCCAGCAGTGCTTTGCTCATATTTGCCACTCCTAGAAAATCTTGTCACTTCTCGGTTGAAGAAATCTGAAAATCCTACTAAAGCCAGTTAGAAAACAAAAAATAACTCTTGTTTCAGAAAGAGGTTGTGCTCTGTGTTGCTGTATTGCTGGCACTTGCAAATCTCTCTTTTGTAATAAAAGCAATATTTTTTTCTTTTCCAGAGATTGATTTCGAAACAAACAAGTAATACATATTTCTAAACATAGTATACAACATGGTAACTGGTTAGCAAAGATCTTAATAAATGGCCCTCAAGGCATTGGTAGACATAAGAACCATAATGTGAGATGATACTCATTGTATTGTAAGCATTAACTGCAACAGTGTACAACTACAAATACTTTAACAAATGCATGCAGGGTCCTCTTCTTCCAACCCCATGTAAATGTGCAAGGTGGAGTTTTTATTGTTGAGACTGGGAACTAGATTCAATAGATTCTTGTTCATAAGTTTGGTTTGGCCATTAATTTTTTGTGGGGAGTAGAAAACTTTAATAGACAACCCAACATTTTGTTGAATTTTTAGCATTAGCATGAATACTTTTTAAAATCTGCAGACTAACATAAACAAATGACAAGTGCAGTAAATCACATCATAAACAAATGACAAGTACAGTAAATCACATCAACACATTGAACACAAGAGTTTTTCACTGGGGAAACCTTTAAAGGACAAAAGCCCCAAAAGCATTTGCAATTCATCTCGTAAATGAGATGACTGAGTTCTTCAAAAAATTCCACAACCCCTAACTGGGTATGTACCACAGATCCACAATTATAGAAGATAATCCAATTACACAGAAATGCCCAATTAGGGCTTGCTGCCCTAAACTTCTCTCTCCTGCCCAGAATTTGCAGGCTGCCCAGATTTCTGTTTTGCCTGCCCAGATCTGCTTCCCGTACCTGCTGCATGTATGCTGCCCGTCTGTTGCCCTGTCTGTTCTGCTGCCCGAAAGGGCAGATCTGTTGCCTGGAACCTGCTGGGCAGGTCTGTGGGCTGCCCGAGCCCTGTTGGGCCAGTACGTGGACAGCCCGAGGGTCTGGTGCAGACCCAACACCCTCTGGGCTAGTCTGCAGACTGCCCGAGGGTTGTCGGGAGCCCTCATGAGCTAGCCTTAAGGCTGCCGGAGGGTCTGCAAGAGGCCCCAAACCCTCTCGGGTTGGCCTGTTGGCTGCTCGAGGGTTCTGTGGGCTCTCAACAGCCTTCACTGGCTGCTGCTCTGGGATGCCCCAGACCCCAGAAGAAGGGTTGGGCCCTAGGTTGGGCTACCCGTGAAAGAAAGGAGGGCAACCGTGAGAGAGGAGGGCTGCCCGTGGAAACGCCAAGCTGCCTGGTGACCTTGGAGCTGCCCGATGATGCTGCCTGTAGAAGAATAGAGAAGAGTTGGGGTAAAACCCTACCTCAAAAAATCTGATAAAAGAACGCTGCTGTTGAAACCCTAGCTTAGGGTTTATAGAAAACAAGTGTGAATGCCCTAGCTAGACTCATCCATGCTAGGGCATCATATCAATCTTCCTTCTCTTCAATAATCAACAATTTCTTCTGTTTGAGCTGTTGCACCTGTGAGAGCAAGTGCGTGTGTAATAATGAAATGGATTGATCTTCTTTTATATCCTTTGAGTCACCTGTAAGTGGACCAAAACTCAAAAGAACAAAATATTATTATTTTATTCTTTTCTCACTTTGACTTTTACCTTTAGTGGTACTAAAGGTCTTTTTGCACTTTCACTTTGACACCTTAATGGTACTAAGGGTCCTTATGTATTTTTGACTTTTGCTTTAGCCTTCTTCAAGTTCCCTGTGGTCAATACAAGTGGTCAACGTGGTCTTTTATCCCCACTCAAAGTACATCATCATAAACAGAGAGAATTACAAATGCTTTTATCTCACACTTTGTTTGACACCAAGATCAAATACTAAGCTGTCTTAACCAAGAGTAGCTAAGCCTTGGAGAAGATCACAAAGCCCACTGATCGAGGGTTAGAGTGGCACACATGACTAGACCCAGTCTAGGGCTTATAGTGTCTTCCTGGTAACACACCGGGTGCCTTGGCCATAGGCTGCATAATTTGACACTAGGTCAAATACTTGGTAACGGACCAAGCACCTCCATTCTCCTGGAGAATAGCCCTCAACCCAGGGCTGAGTCCCTAGTCTCGGACTAGGTAAATTCCTGGTAACTGACCAGGTGCCTCCATTCAAAAGAATGGCTACTCAGCGCTAGGTTGAGTCCCCCAGTGCTAGACTGGTTCCACATCCTGGTCCTGGACCAAATGCCACCATTCAACAGAATGGTCACTCAATTCAAGCTTGAGTCCCCCAGTGTTGGACTGGTTCCATATCGTGGTCTCGGACCAGATATCCTCATTCGATAGAATGGTCACTCAACTCTAGGTTGAGTCCACACCTTGGTCCCGAACCAGGGGTCTCCATTCTCCTAAGAGAATGGCTCTCGATGTTGCTCAGAAAAATCAACACATTTTTCATAGGGATTGCCAAAAATGGCCAAGAAAACCAATGCCTTTATTAGAGACAATAGTAGTTGATGTTATGGTTTCATTTAACACCTAAGTGGAAAAGTCCTTATACACTATTGCTCTCAAGTGCTAACCTCGAAAGAAATAGTCCATTGTCACCTCAATGCTAACTTCCCACGTTTTAGACCAGGTCTCAATATCTAGGAGGTTTCCCTATGGGTTAATTGGATTGAAGTTTAGAGAGAGTTTAGGGAGGAGACAACTTAGTTAAGGTGTTTGATGTGTATTAAGTTCATTTTCTCAAAGTATTTAACCATGCAAGATATCAAATAGTGCAACAGATAAAATACTTCAAATGAAATGCTCAATGATTTAAAGTAAAATAAACCATGTACATTTAAGCAATTCCACTTATTGAAAGAAATAATAGCAAGTAACTCACAACACTTGAAAGTAAGGTGGATGAGTCCCTCCTTGAGAGAAAAATTTTAAAAAAGATATTCACTTGAGGTTAATTTAGTGTGAGATTTTCCAGACTTATTGAAGTGATGAGAATCAGTCGTCCAAGTGTGGAACTTAGATCTTATTATTAATAAGTGTGTCAATACTTCGACTTAGATAGTCATAATGTTATTAACCTCATTGCATCCATGATCCATAAGATAAGATCAAGAGCTTGTGTAATATAAAGATGAGATATGTAAAGTTGCACACCTGAAAATTTTAGAATACAAATATGCACTTAATCTACAGTTATTTCAGGGTTAATATGTCATATCACATCATTAATCAAGTTAAAAATTTCCAGTTTTTAGAAGGGAGATTGTCTAGCAAATGTACTTGAAAATATGAGATATTAAACCCATGATAACCAAATAAAACACTTGAAGTTTCCTATTGTTATGTGACACTTACTGTTACTAAAAATAATAGCAAACTCAAAAAATTCCAGAATTAAAAGTTTGCTGTCCTAAGGTGTTTACAACAGTGAAACACGCAAGAAAACTTAAGAAAATATCTGTTTTAACTCAGAAATTAAGGGAAGAAAATTAGAGGCACTCAAAACTGAAATTCTAGGTTCTAGATAGCTTAGAAAGTTTCCAGAATTAAAAGATGGTTGCTGTAATATTTTTCAGAATTAATAAAATGCAGAATTAGCCATTTTAAACCACTAAATCAGTAGAAAAATCAGATTAGTAACCGAAAAATTTTAGTGACCAATCTAGCATGAAACACCTTAGCAAAATATGAACTTTTAGATAAACTAGGGCTATCTTTTATCTCTGTTTTTTCTGCAGTAAATCAAATGAAATAGAACAGACATAAAAAAGAGATTTAACAAGCCTAAAAGGATATGAAAATCAAGACTCAAGAGAAAATCTCAATACCAGATTTGATCTTTGTTCTCTAGTAATATTTTATGCCTAGAAATATATTACTGCTGTAGATTATTGTTGAAATTATTAAACAGATTTACACTGATGTTTAATCAATAAAATGCAGTGGAACAAAACAGGAAATCAATCACATTTGACACAAGTATTTACTCTGGATAACCCCAAAGGGGAAAAACCAACGTTCAAGTCTCTTCTATTATTTCTTGGCTCACAGAGAAATTCAATATTTTAGAATAATAGAACCTTTAACACAGTTCTATAAAAAATTGGCCTTTGGAGAAAATCTCGCCTGGAGGAATTTGGCCTTCTTGGACAAAATCAGCCCCTGGAGAAATCGTCCCACTGAGGGAATTGACTCACTGAGCAATTTGGCCCCACTGTGTCACCCTTGCGTCACCCTGTACGATAATCACACGGATCTGTACGGATCGCTGCCTGCTGTATGGATCGGCCCCTAGATCTGCTGAATCGAGCTCTGTCCTTCCATCCCCCCTTTTATTGCTATTCTACAGGAGAAACCGTTTTGCTAACCGTATCTCTTTATATCACCTTGCGCCTTATATACCTAAGCTTTAGTAATCCTATCTTAGAGAAGCCCCCCTTAACTTGCAGAAGAGCCAACCTAAAGTATAGGGAGGGAGTTATTGAGGTGACATTGGATGTTGAGGTGACAGTTATTGAGGTGACATTGAGGTGAGCCTTATAGGTTGCCTTTGGGCTGGCAATGTTTCTTTTGGGCTTTAACCTCACATGCTAGTTTGGGAGGAAACAGAGTGCAAGGCTAAAGGTAAGTCAAGAGGGAAGCCAATGTCACCACTCTGCCTTTTTTTTAGTTTATAGCAGCTTTCCCCTGGACAAGGGTGGTTTTCCTAGGATTAGGATTAGTAAGACAGTAAACAACAAGGCTCAAGCTGAAGTGAAGATTGGTATTAGTAAAACATAAGTTGTAGCATAGAAAATATAAAGTGATGGAGGACCGAGGTTAATGCCTATCAAGATTGGGCAAATGGAGTCAACAAAAGGGTCAAGAGGGCTAAAAATGGATGAGTGGGGATGGTGAGAAATGTTGTTTTGGCGTTCAATATCCCACCTATGAATGTCAAATGATATTGCTGAACATGAAAAGTTGAAGGGGTCTGTTTGAGGGTTCTCCACTTATGCACATGCTAGGCAAATAAAGTGTGATTTTATTCTAAGTTAAAAGACACCATGGAAACTTTTCATTGAAATGATATGACACAATGCCTTAAATCTGGAAATGAAAATAAGAAGGAAAAAATGAATACGTTGTTTAAGCCTTCTTTCTTAATGGCTGGCAGCCTTATTTAAGGTCTTTATAATAACATAATTCTTTATGGAATTTCTAGCAACAAAACATTCATTAGTAAGGAAAAAGAATGAGACCACACTTTAATTTGAAACCCTTGACTTTTCATTAACTTCACATGATATTCAATGCGGCTGAAGACAGTTCACTCACAAATCCAACTATGAAAAATAAAGTGGACAGAGTTAGTCTTTTATATACTTGTAGCTCCATCTCCTTTTAGAATAAAATATCATTTGTGTTCCTAAATCCAGTTTTGGCTCAACAACTTCTTTCAATATAATATAGTGGTTTAGATCCTCTTTTCCCCCAATGAAACAATAAAAGAATGCTAGTTCATAAGCATCTCTCATGACAAGTCAAACAATATTAAAATAGTGAGAGTGGTTGTTCCATGTAACAACCTGGAACAAAGTAATCTCTTATCTAAGTGGTCAGTTGATCTTGTCCATTAGACCAATGTCCCTCCTCAAAACATGTGTAATAAACCACCAAGGGTGGGACACCTCCACCAAGTAGCAACCTCTTAAAATGGTATGTGTTTTGGGGAAAATCCCCTAATGCCTTTGGGTTATACCCATCACAGAGCGATTCCCATAAAGATATTACATTTCTAAGTTAAACTATCTAATCGTAGATTTACAATCAATGTCTTATTAAATTAAGAGGACAAGAAGCATACATGTGGTCCAGCGTTCGAAGTAGATCTACTTCTTGAACTTTTAAGCCTGTTGCTTTCTTGAACACTTGCAATCAAGAAAGTGTCTGAAACACAACAGTAGAAGGCTGCAAATATAAAGTAATTGATTGTAATTTTTCTAACCAATGTATTAAGTGCAAGATTTCATAACCATAAACTTAACACAAAAGTTGGATGGAAAAACAGTTTTTTATATGAAAATAAAGACAATACATAAGAATGATTTCACCTGTAACTTGTTGTGGCACTGTTATGAAACTGGACTCCAAGTTCACTTGCAACACTTCCCCATACTTCACTTAGGGCATGTCCAAGAGAGTAGGATGATAGTTCTCTGACTTGATAAGGAATGAAGACTAATGGCAATACAAATTTCGAGATATGGGAAAGGATTTGCAGACACAGGGGTTAGGGTTGTGGATTCTATAAGTAAATTGAGAACATTATGATGCTATAGCTATCCTTTCCTGTTTCTCTTCTTCTCTTTACGATCTATTGTTGAATTTTTAGCATTAGCATGAATACTTTAAAATTTGCAGACTAACATAAACAAATGACAAGTGCAGTAAACAGCATCAACACACTGGACACAAGAGTTTTTCACTGGGGAAACATTTAAAAGACAAAAACCCCAAAAGCATTAGTAGTTCATCTCGTAAATGAGATGACTGAGTTCTTCAAGAATTCTCAAACCCTAATTGGGTTTGTACCACAGATCCACAATTACACAGAAGATAAAATTTTACACAAAAGTGCCAAACTAGGGCTTGCTGCCCTAATTTTTCACACCTGCCCAAAAAATCAGACTGCTCATAAAACTGCCCAGGCTGCCTGAAATATGTACTGTTGCCCAGATGTCTGTCCGTGCTGCTTGGATGCCCTAACTTCTTGCTTGGATCCGCCTAAATCCTGCCCAGATTCTTTTGCTGCTGCCCGAGCTTGCCCAAATGTTTTGTTTCCCTTGCCCGGATCTTCCCGTACCCTGTTGTTTTGCCCAGAAGGCCGCTTTGCTTGCCCGGAGGGCTTGTCTGCCTGCCCGGGTTTTGTCTAGGAAGCTCGAGCTTGTGCTGCTACCCGTGGAGGTTAGCATACCTCTTTTTGCTGGCCCTTGGTCTGTTCGGGACTGCCCGAAGCCCGTAAGGGCTGTTGTGGGTGCTCGAAGACCCTTAGCAGGATGCCCGGGGCCCTGCTAGGGTTTGCTGTAGGTGGCCTTGGGCAGCAAAGGGTTGCCCAAGCGCTGCTAGGGCCTGCCTGAGTTGATGGCAAAGGGGCCGAGCCCTATAGAGGGCTGCTCGAAAAATAGAGAAGGATGCTGTGAGGTTTTGCAGCCTGCCCAGGATGTATCTCAGCTATCCATGACATGAGGATATTGAGCTAGTCGTGAAGAGGAGAAGAAGTAGGGTTAAACCCTAGCTGCTGTAAAGCTGATAAAACCCTAGTTTAGTGTTTATGAGAAAACAAGTGTGAATGCCCTAGCTAGACTCATCCATGCTAGGGCATCACATCAATCTTCCTTCTCTTCAATAACCTGCTAATACTTCTGTGTAGCAGCTTCACCTGTGAGAGAAAGTGTGTGTATAATAATGAAATGGATTGATCTTCTTTTATATCCTTTGAGTCACCTGTAAGTGGATCAAAACTCAAAAGAACAAAATATTATTATTTTATTCTTTTCTCACTTTGACTTTTACCTTTAGTGGTACTAAAGGTCTTTTTGCACTTTTACTTTGACTCTCTAGTGGTACTAAGAGTCCTTATGTGTTTTAGACTTTTGCTTTAGCCTTCTTCAAGTGCCCTGTGGTCAAAATAAGTGGTCAAGGTGGTCCTTCATCCCCACTCAAAGTACATCATCATAAACAAAGAGAATTACTAATGCTTTTATCTCACACTCTGTGTGACACCAAGATCAGATACGAAGGTGTCTTAACCAAGGGTAGCTAAGCCTTGGAGAAGATCACAAAGCCCACTGATCGAGGGTAAGAGTGCCACACATGCCTAGACCCGGTCTAGGGATTATAGTGTCATCCTGGTAACAGACCAGGTGCGTCAGCGATAGGCTGCATAATTTGACACAAAGTCAAATACTTGGTAATAGACCAAGTGTCTCCATTCTCTTGGAGAATGGCCCTCAACCCCGGGCTGAGTCCCTACTCCTGAACTAGGTAAATCCCTAGTAACTGACCAGGTGCCTCCATTCAAAGAATGTCCACTTAGCTCTAGGATGAGTCCCCTAGTGCCAGACTGATTCCACATCCTGGTCTCGGAGCAGATGTCACCATTCAACAGAATGGTCACTCAACTCAAGGTTGAGTCCCCCAATACTGGACTGGTTCTATATCTTGGTCTCGAACCGGATATTCCCATTCAATAGAATGGTCACTCAACTCTAGGTTGAGTCCACACCTTGGTCCCAGACTAGGTGTCTCCATTCTCCTAAGAGAATGGCTCTCGATGTTGCTCAGAAAAATCAACATCTATGAGGTATACAAGTAGTGATCATGCTAACGAAAAGTGAATACATTGTGGATCCATGTCAAAAGAGATCATAGCCACAAAGCAATACACGGTGGATCGATGTCTCGAAATCAAGTGAAGATATCTGTAAACAAATACTAAACAAATCGATCTTCACAAGTATTAGTGACATAAAATGAATAAATGACAATCCATCTCAACTCGAGTCATAGTAGAAAGATCTGATGTTATAATATGTTGAATTCTAGCATCAGCATAAATAAATAAAAAATTTGCAGATCAACCTAAATAACAAATGACAAGTGCAATAAAAACACATTCATCACATCAACACAATAGACACAAGAGTTTTTCACTGGGGAAACCTTCAAAGGACAAAACCCCCAAAAAGCATTAGTGGGTCATCTCGTAAATGAGATGACTTAAATTCTTCAAAAATTCCTCAGAAACCAATGAGGTCAACCACAGTATCAGAAGATCAAAATTTTCCAATTTTACATCACAATGCCCAATTAGGGCTTTTTTCAAAAATAGGGCTTATGCCCTTTTTCTCTCTCCTGCCCCAATAAATTGCAGACTACCCAAAAATCATAGATCTGCCTGAAACTTAGACTCTGCTTGAAAATCACAGATTTGCCCGAAACTTAGATTCTGCTCGAAAATCACAGATCTTCCTGAAAATGGAAGGAAGACTGCCTGTAAAGAAGGTGGCTGCCCGGATCTGGAGAATGGTCGCTCAGATATGAAGATCTGAAGGTGGCTGCCCTAGATCTTAACTTGGCTGCCCAAATCTGAAGATGGCTGCCCTAGATCTGAACTTGGTTGCCCGGATCTGGAGAATGGTTGCCCGGATCTGAAGATCTGAAGGTGGTTGTCCTAGATCTGAACTTGGTTGCCCAGATCTGAAGATGGTTGCCCTAGATCTGAACTTGGCTGAAGACGAAGGTTTGGTAAAACCCTTAAGACAAAAAGGATAAGAAACCCTAGCTTAGGGTTTGTCTTCAATGGAGGATGATGATGCCCTAGCTAGATTCATCCATGCTAGGGCACAATCACAGAATCTTCTTTCTTCAACCTTGAGCAGCTTTACATATGAGAGCAAGTGTGTGTAATAATGAATTGACTTGATCTTCTTTTATAGCCTTTAGTCGCCTGTAAGTGGACCAAAATTAGAAAAGATAAAATAATAATATTTTATTCTTTTTGACTTTTACCAAAAGTCCTTATTTATCTTTGACTTTCACCCGTGGTCTTGTGGTCCAAAAGTCCTTATGTATTTTTTACTTTTGACTTTAGCCTTTTTCCAAGTGCCCATGTGGTCATTACTTGTGGTCTTTTTTATTCCAAAAGTACATCATCATAAACCAAGAGAGTTACTAATGCTTTTATCTCACACTCTGTGTGACACCTAGATCTGGTACTAGGGTGACTTAACCAAGGGTCAAAGTCACACATGCCTAGACCCAGTCTAGGGCTTACAGTGCCTTTCTGGTAACAAACCAGGTGCCTCCATTCTCCAAGAGAATGGCTACTCAGAACTAAGTTGAGTCTGCTAGTACTAGACTGGTCACATCATGGTCCTGGACCAGATGTCTACCATTCAACATAATGGTCACTCAACACTGGGTTGAGTCTACCTAGGGCAGAGCTGGGTCTATATCATTGTCCCAGACTAGATATCTTGAATGGTCACTCAACACTGGGTTGAGTCTTCACAGTGGTCTCGGACCAGGTGGCCCCATTCTCCTAAGAGAATGGATCTCGATGCTGCTCAGAAAAATCAACACTCCCTCTCAGCGAGAGAGGTATTCTCTGCCATACCAAGCTTGTCACGAAAGTACATGAACTTTGATGCTGGCAGTGGCTTGGTCAAAATATCCACAATTTGTTCATCTGTACGAATGTACTGCAACTTCAGAGCATATCTCTGCATTGGGTCTTTGATGAAATGATACATCATTTCAATGTGTTTTGATCTATCATGAAACACTGGGTTCTCCAAAAGATTTATGCAACTTTGATTATCGTACTGGATGATCGTTGAGTCAAGCTTTCCCCCAAACATATCAGATATCAGTTTTGGGAGCCAAACTGCTTCCTTGTAGGCATCACTTGCAGCAATATACTCTGCTTCAGTTGTACTCTGAGCTATGGAATCCTGCTTCTTGTTGGCCCAAGAGATCATTGTTGATCCCATACTGAAGCAATAACCAGCGGTACTTTTCCGTTCAACTGCACTGCCAACCCAAACTGAATCTGTATATCTAGATAACATTACTCCGCTGCTGGAAGTAAACCCTGAGCCCATAAGTGTTGGACATGCACTGATTCAGAGCATTCTCTGTGTCTTGTATCGTATGCACGAGGTGCATCTAGGATCCAAAAAGCTGTCTATACAGAGTAGAGTCCATACTCTGTGAACTAGTAGCTGGGTCACCCAACTTTGTTAAGTTGATGGTCATGGGTACGCCCATAGACTTGCAATCCTGCATCTCAAATCTTTGGAAGATGTCTCCTACATACTTTCCTTGTGTCAGGAAGATGTTTCCTAGCTTTTTCTAGTCTTCTAAGCCAAGGAAGTAATGCACTAATTCAAGATCTTTCATCTCGAATTCAGAGGTAAGCTCCCTCTTACACTGTTCTATGAATTGTACAACACCTATAAGGAACAAGTAATCTGCATGTAGAACAAGTATCAAGACATGATTATGAACAACCTAAAAGTACAAGTTAGACATAGCTGTACTTTTGGAAAACCCCAAGTCATGGAGCAATCCATCCATCCTCGCATACAAAACTCTTGGAGCATACAAGGCTTTTTTCACAAAACCTTCAGGTTCAACATGAGCTTCCACCTCAATCTTACCATTGAGAAAGACTGCCTTTATATCTGTCTGATGTAACTTCCATCCAAATAATACAACAAGTGAAATGATGGTTCTAAAGGTAGTATACTTGGCAACAGGAGCAATTGTCAATATTGACTTTCTTGTTGGTCTGGGAACAACTTCCTACACATCATTCTTCATGATTGAATTGTACTCTTCAATCATGGCATCAACCCATACCTGTTGACTTGTTGCTTCTTCGTGTGATGGAGGTTCTGTACAGTCAAGCTGACTCATAAAGCCTGAGTACTTCTGTGGTCTTTCTCTGAAAGTGTCGGGAGGAGCTTTAAGCTTCTCGCTTTCTTGGTACCAAGCTGATCTCCATTTGTAAGGAGAAACTTCAAGTAGTTCTTCTGATGGATTTTCAATGTAATCTGGAATTTGATCCTTAAATTCCTCTTCCTCCCTCTGAGTTTTTGAAACTGGAAACTCTAGTGGAGGTACTTCATCTTCCTTTGAAAGCTCTTGTGTTTAAAACACATCTTTCTCATGGAAGACCACGTCTCTGCTGGTTGTCTTCTGTAAGCCTGGAAGTGTTGTGCAGTGAAGGTGTTCAAATCTTCTATGCCACAACTCACATGGATCAATTGCATGAGTGAAACCCTCGGAAGTGCTATAAATGCCTCCCTCTTGAACCCCAATTTGTACTTCTTAGCTTAGGTTTTCATTCTTTGCCCATAGGAGGACTTTCTTATCCATGACGATGACTCTGTAGCCCTTGTCCTCTAAGCTAGCAATAGATAGAAGATTCTTCTTTAAACCAGGAACATAAAGAACATCATCAATATGAAGAACCATACCTGAGTCAAGTTGAAGTGAAGTTGAGCCAACTCCTTCAATCTTGTAGGTGGAGTCATCTCCAAGTTCTACCAGAGGGGTGAACTTCTTCTTTTTGTAACTAGTGAGTGTTCCACGGTTACCAGTCATGTGCCTGGAGGCACCATTGTCCACCAACCAAGAAGTGGAACAATCTGTGAAAAAACCAGTGAGAGCAGAAATCAAGTAGTACTCTCTTCTAGGCTCGTTATCCTTTTTAGCCTTGGTTTTCTTCTTCTTCTTTGGTTCTTCATCTTCTTCTTCCTCTGCTTCCGCAGCAGATGCTTGAAACCTTCTCTTGGGTTTCTTCTTGTTCTGCCTGAAGTCTCTAGAAAAATGTCCAAACTTGTGGCAACTATAACATTCCACTTTTGACACGTCAGAAAACTTACCTTGAGGTTTCTTTCCCTTATTTTGTTGAGGGAAAGGATTCTTGAGCTTCTTTGTCTTTGCTGCAAGTGCAAGGTTGTCCTCCTTGATTACCTTGCCAGAGTTGCTTCCTTCTTCTTCTCTGCAATCATGCCAAAGCCTTTCAAAGGTTGGCTAATTCTCTCGTCCACAGACGGATGCTATGAAAGTTTCCCAAGAGCTTGGGAGACCATCAACCATTGTTTGCACAAGGCCATCATCATCAACAGTAATACCAATAGCAATGAGTTGATCTCTTACCTGTGCAATCTTTGTGAAGAAGGAACCAACGCTTTCATCTTTGTTCAACTTCAAAGTTCATAGCCTCTTCTTCAAGACTCTCTTATGACTGGGAGCCTTCTTTTCATATAGGTTGACCAAAGTGGGAGCCTTCTTTTCATATAGGTTGACCAAAGTATCATAGCATTCTTTAGCAGTCTTCAAAGAGGTGATGTTGGGCATCAATGACTCTCTGATAGAATCATAGATGATTCTTCTAGCCTTACCTTGCTTCCTCTTGTAAGCAAGCCTAGCAACATTTGTTGTTGGCTCTTCTGTGACATTAAGAACAATGTCATCTAAGTCATTCTCATCTAGAATGGCTTTCCATGAGTTAAAGTTTGTTGAACCATAGAGCTTCTCTTCCGGTTTGAAACCATTGGTGGCCATCTCTGCCACTTAGTCAAATGTTAGATCTGCAAATCTTATCCCAAGATCTAGTGAAAAACAACAACAATGTCCCTTTACTTGTTTTCACATGCTAAGCTCTGATACCATGTTGAATTTTAGCATTAGCGTAAATACTTAAAAAATTTGCAGATCAACTTAAATAACAAATGACAAGTGTAGTAAAAACACATTCATCACATCAGCACAATAGACACTAGTTTTTCACTGGGGAAACCTTCAAAGGACAAAACCCCCAAAAAGCATTAGTGACTTAAATTCTTTAAAAATTCTTCAAAAACGAATGAGGTTAACCACAATATCAAAAGATCAAAATTTTCCAATTTTACATCACAATGCCCACTTAGGGCTTTTCTGAAAAATAGGGATTATGCCCTTTTTCTCTCTCCTGCCCCAATAAATTGCAGACTACCCAAAAATCACAGATCTACCTGAAACTCAGACTCTGCCCGAAAATCACAGATCTGCTCGAAACTCAGATTCTGCCCGAAAATCACAGATATGCCCAAAACTCAGATTCTACCTGAAATTCACAGATCTGCCCGAAACTCAGATTCTACCCAAAAATCACAGATCTGCCTGAAACTCAGATTCTGCCCTAAAATCACAGATTCTGCCCGAAAATCACAGATCTGCCCGAAACTCAGATTATGCCCAAAAATCACAGATCTACCCGAAAATGGAAGGAAGGTTGCCCGTAAAGAAGGTGGCTTCCCAGATCTGAATTGTGGTTGCCCGGATCTGGAGAATGGTTGCCCAGATCTGAAGATCTGAAGGTGGTTGCCCTAGATCTGAACTCGGCTGCCCAGATTTGAAGATGGCTGCCCTAGATCTGAACTTGGTTTCCCGTATTTGGAGAATGGTTGCCGAGATCTGAAGGTGGATTCCCTAGATTTGAACTTGGTTTCCCAGATCTGAAGATGGCTGCCCTAGATCTGAACTTGGTTGAAGATGAGGGTTTGGTAAAACCCTTAAGACATAAAAGATAAGAAACCCTAGCTTAGTGTTTGTCTTCAATGGAGGATGATGATGCCCTAGCTTGACCCATCCATGCTAGGGCACTGTCACAAAATCTTCTTTCTTCAACCTTGAGCAGTTGTACCTGTGAGAGCAAGTGTGTGTAATAATGAATTGACTTGATCTTCTTTTATAGCCTTTAGTCACCTGTAAGTGGTCATTACCTGTGGTCTTTTTTATTCCAAAAGTACATCATCATAAACCAGTGTTACACGGGGACGCGTCCCGGAGGGTCGGGGACGCGTTTCGGCGTTTCGGGCGTCCCGGGGACTCCGAAACTCCACCCGAAACGTTTCGGGACGTCCCCATTTGGGGGAGACTTGGCGAAACGCAGGCCGAAACATTTCGGTGGGTGGCAAAACTCGGCGAAACTTGGGGGGTCTTCCTGGCGTCCCGCCCCGAAACTTCGCTGAAACTTCCTAAGGATATTTTTGATTTTTTTAAATTTTTTTTCTTAATTTAAAAAAAAAAGTTAAAAAAATTTAAATAATTCATTAAAATTATAAATTTTATAAACTTATTATACTTATATTATATAACTGATATTATTTAATATTTATATATTATTTAATATTTATATATTATTTATAAAGTTAAATTATTTATAAAGTTTTTAAACATTAAAAAAAAATCAAAAACTAAAAATAAAAAGTTTAAAAAATTTAAATAATTCATTATAGCTTGGACTCTATTTATAGACTATAGTTATTATTCATACCGATGACTAAGTCTTTGACTCTTTCCTATTTTTGAGCAATCTTAATTTACTATTTTACTATTTAGTATTTCAATGTCTTTGACCTTTAGTGTTATTGTTTATTGTTCAGTGTTTACTAGTTTAGTCATTTTAAATTTATTGCAATTTGCAATGTCTGTTTCAAATTAAAAATTAAAACTTTAATTATTTTGTTGATGTGCAGTATCATACTATCTAGATTCTAGTATCATTGATTCATTTTCAATCACTTAAAAATTTAAAACTTAAAAGTCAAATCTGAAGATTATCAAATATGATGTGCATGTCAGTCATAGATTCATATTGATACATAATAGATTTATAAATTATTATTAATATAATGATAATCTTGATGAATCCTGTAATGTGTTTGAACTTTGAATTTTGCATTTACATTGCATGGTTGCAGATTCCAGAATGATGAATGTTTGTTATTGTTGGGATTTATATTTCTCATATTTTTAATATTTTTAAAATTTGTATGGCTATCGCGTCCCGCCGTCCCCGCTGAATTTCTCTAAAATTTGGGGGTGGTCTCCACACGTCCCGAATGTGCGTCTCCCCAAACCCGCGTCCCGCCGTCCCCGCTGAATTTCTCTAAAATTTGGGGGTGGTCTCCACACGTCCCGAATGTGCGTCTCCCCAAACCCGCGTCCCGCCGTCCCGGAACCTTCGGGGAACATTGTCATAAACCAAGAGAGTTACTAATGCTTTTATCTCACACTCTGTGTGACACCTAGATCTGGTACTAGGGTAACTTAACCAAGGGTAGCTAATCCTTGGAGAAGTACACAAAGCCCATAGATCAAGGGTCAGAGTATCACACATGCCTAGACCCAGTCTAGGGCTTACAGTGCCTTCCTGGTAACAGACTAGGTGCTTCCATTCTCCAAGAGAATGGCTACTTAGAACTAAGCTGAGTCTACCAGTACTAGACAGTTCCATATCGTAGTCCCGGACCAGATGTCTACCATTCAGCAAAATAGTCGCTCGACATTGGGTTGAGTCTACCAAGGGGAAAGCTGGGTCTATATCATGGTCCCAGACCAAATATCTACCGTTCAACATAATGCTCACTAAACACTGGGTTGAGTCTTCATCGTGGTCTCGGACCAAGTGGCCCCATTCTCCTAAGAGAATGGCTCTTGATGCTGCTTAGAAAAATCAACATAATAGACCCAAGGTCTTCAAACCAAACCATTGCAAGTACGAGTCTAAACCATTTGAATAAATGTCTTGAAGTTGAACACAGTAAGACACCGTTTGTTTACTGGTAATTGAGGTATATCATTAACAAACGCAAGCCAACTCACAGATAATGATAATGATCGACAAGGTACCTAGTATAATCTAACAATTGTAAATACATGAGTTGATGTCGAACACTTGTAGACTATAACGATCAGGGGACATTGATGTATTGCCACTGTTAATAGCGAGGAAACCTACCACTAATTACTGCAAGTCCTAAGGTACTAAAAAGACTAGATCTCTATCCCAGAATAGATGAGTTGAAGTTGATGGGAAGTGATCCGCTAGAAAGAGGGCATTAAAGCATCCCCCATCATCCAACATGAGGGAGTAGGAGAAGGCCAAAGATTTGAAAGATTATAGAAGATTTGACTAATTCTGAAAGATTTGAAAGATTATAGAAGATTTGACTAATTCTGAAATGTACTCAAGACACAGGAAGGATGAGATACAAAAGTCAAGAGTTTTGAGGAGTGGCTGACACAATTTATAGACCTCCCTTGAATGAAGGCACAACATGATATGTGATTGAGGTAGCATAGACTCAAGAATGGACACGACATAAGTTTGTGGTATAGGAGACATCAACCTACTTCTCCATAATGACTGGAAGAATAACCAGTCGGGGAAGACAATGCATAAAAGAGTTCAGTTTCCTAAAGCCATAACAAACCCAATATACTGAGATAAAGACTCAAGACAAGGTGCTTTGTTAAAGTGCGATATGACTGTTGCCAAACATAAACAAGCATTGACTTGTTCTCATCTGTCTTTTTGGTATATTTGATTGTTGTCTTTTTCATGTTATTAAAGCCTGGAAAAGAATAAAAGAATGCTAAAGTACATAGTGGGAAATGAGTGTCGTGGTGAAGGAAACTATTTCCATGCGCAAGGAACAAACTAATGCTCAATGCAAGATTAACATTCAGGAGGACACTCAGGGATGTTTCCTCCAGGTAAAGGGGTGTCAAATTGCAAAGGAAAAAGAATGCAAGGCTTAGCGGTTTAAGAAAACACAAAGAGGGCAATTAATAAAAGCAAGTTGAAAGTCGACATTAGGCTCAAAAAGCACAAGTGACAATGATGCAATGCATTTACAATTGAACACAGAATATTGTGAGAGTCCCTTATGGGAAATGGCCAATATAAAATTGAAAGGAAGATTAATGAGTCTTTAACACAAAGTAAAAAACACTATTATGGGACTCTCGATTCTACAATACATTGTCATGAGTATGAAATGGCATATAGGAGCAAAGCGATGATTCTCATGTAAAGGGAAGGCAAGTGAGGGGAAAACCAATCCGATATGCTAGTTAGAGAAAGCAATACTTGTGAAAATGGCATCATGGCGAATAAAAGTCGACATCTTGTATAAAAAGGTTACACAAAAATTCCATCCAAGGCCCTAAAAACAAGGAACAATTACTCCCACGTTGTTAAAAATGTAAAAAATATAGAAAAGTAGGTGAAAAATGAAATATAATATGAGGGAAATATCCAGTGTTCCATGGGGACGCGCCTCCCAGGGTCGGGGGCTCGCCCCCTACGCTTCCCACGCCCCGGGGGCTGGGGGGCTCCATGGGAAACGTTTCCCAGCAGCCCCCTTTCTGCGAAACTTGGGGAAACGCAGGTCTAGGAGTTTCCTGGATTGGGGGGCTCCCACACGCCCCCTCTTGAAAATGGGGGGCTTCGACAGGCCCCCACTGCCCTCTATTTTTTAAATTTTTTTACTTAAAACAGAAATTGTTCATCTTAAATTTAGGCTTTTACATTAAATGGTCATTTTAAAACGAAATAGAAACAAATAATAATAATCTATTTTTAAGGTCACCGCCAAGTGAGACACCAAATTGGTGTATGAGACCCCCTTGTTTGTGGGACAAGGGACCCCCCTCTGCACAGCGATTTAACTGCTAAAGTCTACAGAGGTGTACATACACTACCCCCCTCTGGATTTGAACCCGTGACCTCCTAAGAGGAAACAAACATCGATATGATATGCTTGGCTATAACGATTACATTAAATTACACTAAATTCTTCAGGAACATAAGCATGCTAGTATTCAAATGGTGATGGGATGAGGAATTGATATGTTTATATGTTGGGGGTCATATTTTTATTATTATTTTTTTCTTTTTAATAATTTTAGAGACCGGTCCCCCTATATTAGGGACCCTGACGCCTCCTCGCCCCCCCGTCCCCCAAAATACCCCAAAATTTTGGGGTGTCTCTACACGTCCCCAATGTGCGTTTCCCCGCTCCCACGCCCCCCCGTCCCGGAAACTTGGTGGAACACTGGAAATATCATTTTTACCATTTCATTTGAAAATTTAGGTAAATAGTGTTTTTAGAGTGGAGATTAACCTCAAACTTCCAAAAGCAACTGTGATGTTGAATTTTTCTTATAGCAGTAGAAATACAATTTTCAGGTCTTGATAATTACTTCCTAATGATTTTCAAATGAGTGTCATGGGAAAGGAAACTATTTCCATGCGCAAGGAACAAACTAATGCTCAATGCAATAAAAGCATGCATGAGAAGGGCAATTAGGGATTTTTCCTCTAGGTAAAGGGGTGTCAAGTTGCAAAGGAAAAAGAATGCAAGGCTTAGTGGTTTAAGAAAATGCAAAGATGCCAATTAAGAAAATCAAGTTAGAAGTTAGTATAAGGCTCAAAAAGCACAAGCGGCAATGATGCAATGCATTTACATTTGAACATAAAGAATATTGTGAGGGTCCCCTATGGGAAATGGCCAGTATAAAATCGAAAGGAAGATTAATGGGTCTTCATTACAAATTTAGGTAACACTATTATGGGACTCTCGATTCTACAATCATTGGCATGAGTATGAAATGGCATATAGGAGAAAACTTATGATATTCATGTAGAGGGAAGGCTCTATCAAGAATGAAATGACATATAAAAACTAGAGAAGGATGATGTCACAACATCACGAAACAAATCCTAAGGTGCTTTGCAATTGATAAGGATAATGCAAGTTGCAAGTGAGGGGAAAACAGATCCTACATGCTAGTTAGAGAAAGCAATACCTGTAAATATGGCATCATGGTAGATAAAAGTCAACATCCTGTATAAAAAGATTGCACAAAAATTCTATCCAAATCTCTAAAAAGAAGCAACAATTAGTCTCAAATTGTTAAAAATGTAAAAACTATAGAAACGTAGGTGAAAAATGAAATATATTATGAAGGAAAAATCGTTTTTACCATTTCATTTGGAAATCTTGGTAAATAATGTGTTTAGAGTGGAGATTAACCTCGAACTTCCAGAAGGCCTACATCCAACATGAAATAGGGTTGGCTCTGTAGAAGTTTTGAGGATGAAAGATTCGAGAGATGTCACTAGTCAATGGTCGACTAGATGAGAATTGATGCAGCAGTGATGATGATGTTCCAACAATGATGATCCAATGACGATGGTCCATTGATGAATATCCAACGATGATGATCAAGCGATGATGATGATGTCCAAAGACTGTGTCTAGTTGTGACGATGACCGGTTCGAGAGAATACCTTCCTAGTTAAGAGGGAATGTTGTTGAAAATGTAACTTTGGAAGATATTCTATTGTATTTTATTGTACCTCCATCAGAGATGTTTTTCCTTCGTCCGAGGATGTTATTATTGTATTTGGTCATGCTAGAAAATTGAGGTAACACCTCCATTGTAAGTCGGGGCAATAGTCCCCAAAATAATTATTGTAAAATGTATTTTGAGTCTCCGAAGAGGGAAGTCGGCCTAGTTAGGGTTTTTGGTCAGTCACTTGTAAAGTATAAATAGGGAGGCACTCTCCCTCATTTGCACACACACCATTCAAGCTAGTGCACTCAAGTGAGAGAAATGCAAGTGCACTATTGAAGGAAAATAAGAAGTTGAAGACATCTATCTTTGGGTATTCTTTCTTGGTTAGAGACAAAACTATTCTGAAGAAGTTGCGGGGTTTTCTCCTTTATGGTTTCCTTGAGGAAAAATCTTTGTGTTCTTGTGTATTATTGTGCTTGTCTATCTTTCAGTTTAAAGGTCTAACCTAATTGAATTAAAGTACAAATTCTAACATTATTTATAAGTATTATTATTATATAATAATTATTTTATGTAAGTGTAATTGTTTTGTGTAATTTTATGTTATTGTAATTTTTGATATAAAGTTATATATTTAAAATTTAATATACTTTATTTTTATTTTTTTTTAAATTTAAAAATAATATTCATAATGTTTGTACTTTCCGTTTCCCTGCCGTATTCGGATCCTGGCATTTAAAAAATTGGCCGGATACAGATTTGGTTCCGTATCTGGATTCTATATCTGTGTCCGTATCGTATCCTGATAACTTTGATTATACCACAACGAAATAGAGAAAACAATAAATAGTACAAATCTCTCATTGAGCCAACATCTAGACCTACGCGTTTACCTTAGGTGGAGACACTATCAGTTCAGTGCATGTGAAAGCACTCTGCTGAAGATCATGGTTGTTAGACAAGAGTAAGGAGGTGAAGTGATAGGGGCAATGTGGAGAACCATATTAGTTGTACTAAAAATCTGACTTTGTCATTTGGGTAACTCAATTAAGTGACTGTCCTACTTGTTCTTTCTGTTGTGCATCTCTTCCGATTAATTGAGGCAAGTCCTCAAATTTCATATCTTATGTAATCCTTTGCAAATGGTAAAGCTTAAACTTCGCAAGAGATTTCATTTTGTTGCTAATTTTTTTTATGACATGACTTAATATAGTGTGTTAAAGGTTATAACATTTGTTATTAGACTAGTCGTCATGGTCTAATGCCGGATTTATCTTGTGAATTAATGAAAGTCTTAGTTGGGTTGTACCAAGAAATTATTGCGTGTAGTTTTATTGCATACATTTAAGTCAGGACTTATTATCAGCAGCTTTATTAGCACTTCACAATAATCTCGCTGAACTCGAAAATATCTTGATGGAGCTTAAAGTTTTTTTGTTCGTTTATGAGGCCCTCAGATTAGGATGCAATGCAAGACCAAAGTCTAGAAATGTAGTGGATGTCATTTCAGAAAGAAAAGAGAACATGCCCATTGAATTGTTGCAGCACTATAGGTTATAATTCATGCTGTACTGACATTTTCGGCAGCCTAGGACATGAAGGTAACCTTATGGTATCTTTTTATCCACTTTCAACATTATTCTGTTGATATTTCTCACTACTTTTGACACAGATTTTAGAGTACTGAAGATATTTGGAACTCATTTTTAGTTTTCTTACTAGAAATATCTTTGAACATCGTTTTTACGTCGATAATTCTATGATACTATTTCTAAAATGTACCATATTACTCTAATTACTATTTTGGGGATGTCATATAGTGGCCTGCCTTACGCGTGATATCTTAAAGTCATTTAGTTTGACTCAGGCCAATCTCTGTTGGATCTATTCTTTCTTATGCGTCTCTCTAATTTAGTGTTTGTTCATTTGTAAGGAAATATATTATTAGAACATGCTTTTTCAAAAATATTTCTTCTAATGTTACTCGCCAAGACATTGTTTGCTCGATTGACATATAAAGATATGGTACCACATGTCATAATTCCGAAAGGAGTAAATTTTCAAATTATCTGTGCTTTCATGTTGTGCTAGAAAAATAATGAAATTCACTTCCATTATCTTTACAAGGATTTGTCCTTTTTGTTTCAGTGGTTGCAGGAAGCATCTGAGGAGGACGACGATGAGGAGGAAAATGAGGAAGAAGTAGGAGGAGAACAAGAAGCAGCCTAGATCGCTTCAAGAAGGGAAAAGGTAGGAGAAGCAGCCTCAATTGCTTCCAGAGGGGGAAAAGGTAGGAGGACAAGCAACAGCATAGATTGCTTGTAGAGTTGATCTAATATTCATTTCTACTCAGGTACCTTGCTAAATGGCACTACCTATTTTTCCTCACTATTTGAGATGTAGGTTGAGGCCTTGTAAGTACAATTTCCTCTAATTTGGTTTGAGTTTATTCTCTATTTCATTAAAATTTTGATATGAGGCGAGTGTACTTTATAATCACTTGATGCGGAAACATTGTGTATATGTTGGAAATTGGAATATGATAGTAATGAAATTATTGTATTTAGAATGGTAGGGATAGACCTGGAAGCAACTTTTCACCAATTGTTAGGCTTTAGGAACAAATGCTATCAAATCTATAAAGTTGCAGTTTGCTTGGCCAAATTTGAGGCATCCTGTTTCTTTTGGATGCATAATGCTGTCTTTTATATTTTTTGATGGAAAAATAATGCTTTTGTGAGAGATTGAATCACAATGGCATATCTCAAATTTATTTCAAATCCATCTTCATTGGCAGTTTTACAAAATGTGTTGGAATTAATTCACACCTGGAAATGCATATAACTTCATATTTTATACTCTATTGATTGTGCTTATCGATAAGAGGTTTGCAAACACAGAAAGGTGCTTGTATTTGGTTCAATGCACAATTGCTTAAGCAGATTCTATGCGAAAATAGTACTACTTGTATTTGGCTCAATTCACAAATGATTTAGCAGATTAGCCAACCATAGCATTGCAGCCTCAACCAACATCACAAGTTACCTTGATTAAGGATTAAAAGTGCATTAGTAGAACCTCTTTGATTTTGATATTATGGTGTTACATTTTAATTTCTATGTTGCACTTCTTTAGTCATATCATTCATTGTAACTTCTTATATTTATACTATGTTAGTCACAAACATCCTTTATGAAGAATCTAAATTTATTATGTTGCATATGCAAACTAGTTCTATGGCACCTAACCACTGAATATGCTTTCTTATGTTACAGTGTGTTGCCTAAAGATAATTTTTGCAATTTTTTTCTGGTCTTTATTACTTGTCTCATTTGTTGTCCCAAGTGAGGACAATTTTTGAGTGCTGACGAGGTTGGGAATTTGTCATAAAGTAAAGTTCTACCACCAGCGAATTGATTGGTTAGTCGAGCAGGGGTGGTGGTATTCTTTCCACTAGGGTTCAATTTGTCTGAAAGATAAATTCTTGTGTTTCTTTTCGCAGTCTCTATTACTAGCCCCTTTTTTGTCCCAAGTGGGGACACTTTCTGGTGCTTATGAGGCCGATGATTTTCCATAGAAATAATTTTCTACAACCAGGGATGGTGATATGCAACCCCACCAGGTTCAATTCCCCCAAAGTAGTATGTCTTTTGTCTTGTGAAATATTGGGATCATGTTTGCTACAAAGTTCAACACCATATCACACCTCTTGACATTGGTTGGCTGCTTGACACTTCAACTATCAGGGACACATTCCTTTAAAGTGCCCATAATGTAAATTTCTTGGTATCTCCTTTGGATCCTTGAACTCAATTAATTTAAAATCTAAAGTAAATTTTGGTATCTCCTTTTGATCTTTCAAGTCAATTAATTTAGAATCTATTTTTTCCTAATTACTCGTAAAATTGTGTTGCTGAAAACTTTTAAAAGCGTCAAAGAGGAAAGGCTCCATTTTCAACATATTTAGTTGAAATTAACATTAATAATATCATATTTGACATTCAACATGTTCAAAAACACAAAATGAGATGCTTTTAGAGACTTTCATAGAGATCAAATTGGGGTTTAATTTTGTGTCGTTATTAGGAACGAGATCATCTTCCAAATGGATAAAAGAATTGATATTTGTCGCTGCATATTATATGCGATCGTTACAGAGAGAGAATTAGTGTCTATATTTAGAATCAATAGTATTATCATGTTTGATGATCCTCGTCAACGAAGACTCTAGTTTGCAAAGATCATAAAGGACATAAAGATTTGAATATCTCTTTAGCAAAATATGAGGTTGAAAGGATCCACAATTGTCTTTGATTCCTTGTAAGAAAGTTGTAGGATTGAAAATAATCGCAATCCTTTCTAAGAAATCATAAGAAAGTTGTCATGTTGAAACATTCTTACCAAATCACATGAAAGTGGGGGTGTTAAGAAACACAACAATGTAGGTAAAGTCAAGGTAACGTGTGATGTTGGTTGAGGCTGCAATGGCAACGTTATGATCTTGATGGGATGAAGGATGCTCTCAGGACAAATGCCGATCTACAAAAAATGTATAGGTCATTGGAGTGTTGATAGGTGAAAGGAAGCAATGCATATGTAACAAAACGTCAAAGATAATTTCGAGTTACTGCAAATAATCATCATTATTGGAGCCTCAATCCTTCTTTCAAGGTTTGTGTTTGCAACATTTACTTATGAGTACATAAAAAATGATCAATCAAGTTGAGATTGGTGCATGACCTCATTGTTTATTGTTAGAATACCTTAATCTTGGAAGATTATTTCAAGTTAGTACAAATAATCATCATTATTGGAGCCCCAATCCTTCTTTCAAGGTTCGTGTTTGCAACATTGACCTATGAGTAAATACAAAATGTTCAATTAAGTTGTGATTGGTGCATGACCTCCTTGTTTGTTACAGTTTCTTAACCTTGGTCAATGATGCATAACCTCTTTCTTTGTTGCTAGACTTGTTGAACCTTGGTTAGTGCACTCTATAATCATAGTCACATTGGAAGTGATCTATTGCTATTTAGGTAAAACATGGCGTTGGCACAAAAACAATGTCAGTGTCAATATATAAATTGATTAAACACCCTCACCTATTTAGCAATGGATCCCTATTGTGTTGTTGATTGTAGCTCGAACATGTACTTTTGCATAGGCCAAGTGTTAGGCATGCATGAGTCATCTGTTAGGCATGCATGAGTCATCTATATTACCTCTCTAGGCACTTGTTTTAGATAGCAAGTGACTTTTGTATCTTTTCCCTAAGTCTAACTTAGGAAGAACACACCAATTAACTTAATTTTGGCTAATGATTAAACGTGAATGATTTGAGATTCAATATCAGACATCGATCACTTTAGAGATTTAGGGTTAGAATTTTGGTCATTGAGGTGCTATAAAAAGAAAGCTTAAGGAGAGTAGGAGACACTACAATCACAAGTGAGATCTCATTGGTAGGTTGGAGAAGGACTTGCAACCAAGTGTGTAGGTGCAGGGGCAAGGTCAAAGGAAAGGAACACGGAGTATCATAGAAGGTACCAGTCATGTGATAGACTAGGCTATCTTGTTGTTATTGTAATATTCCTCAGTGGGATATTTTCCTATGATATGAGCCAATCATTTTATTTTAAAGAGAATCATGTGTTTGCTAGTTTTCCCTAGTTGTGACTTTGTAGGGTAAATTCATGTGTCAAATGTGTGTGATTTCTTGTTTTATTTCACCTAGTAATAATTAAGAACTCTAGAGTATTTATGTTTATAATTTGCTTAATTATCGGGAACAATTATCGGATTTGGGTTCGTAATTTAACATGGTATTAGAGCAATGTTATACTTTTGAGATGAAAATTGTGATTAGATGGAGTTTTATAGTAATAAAAAAAGGATAGTACGGTTGTCATACGGATGTATGGTTGTAGTCTAGCTGCATGTGAAGTCAACAAGTATTGAGTGAGGAGGTTTCATGGGCGCAGCAAGGTAAGTAGCTACTAGTTGTAGCAAGTGGTTGCGGGATGTTGGGAGCTGTGATGATGGAGTCAGGTGGTGGCATCAGTACATGATGCGTAGACAGAGCTCGAGCGAAGAGGAGTTGTGATTCGACAGACAAAAGATTGAGCGAAGCACAGGCTGGTGCCATGAGCTAAGGTCCTGTGGATGTGATGCAAATGGTGGGAGATGATGTGGGCTTGAGCAATGATGAAGGAAAGAGTCTCGTAGATCGAATCGACAGGGAGGAGTTGTTGTGAGTGTGGGAAGAGAAGTAAGTAGTTGACTGGCAAAGTCAGTTGAGGTAGAATCAACAGTTAAGTGCGTGAGGAAGGAGCCACACGAGGAGGTGCTTGTCCAAGGAGCTACTTGCGTTGCAATTGCTGAGAAGTAGGGAGGGATGCCACGGTTAGCACGCCAGTAAGAGAAGTGTTTATTGGTAGCCACTGAGAAATTGTAGTCGATAGAGAAGCTAAAAGTGTAGGTAGCAGAGGTAGGTACAATTGCAAGGTGATCGGGCGGCAACACCACCAACAAAGGAGTACGGTGATAACAAGGGACGTCGGCTAGAGCCATGGATGCAGGACAAGGTTAGGGAAGCCTCAAGCAACCATGAACATACCTCGAGCAACACCCAGAAAGGCTCAGACAATCAAATAAGTGATCGGACAATGAGTAGGAACCTTAGGCAACCCAAAAAAGGGTTTAGGCAACACCCAGAAAACCCTTGGACAGCAAGAAAAAATTGTAGGAAACCTTGGCCGACAACAATTCGAGTAGCGGGCAGTAAATCGGGAAACAATAGAAATTCGAGCAGCAGTTGAAGATGGATGCATAAGATATAAGGTATGAAGACAAGTTGGAAGGTACTTCCAACTACAACCCCTAGAAGGTGAACGTGATCTTGGTTCTCAAGGAGAATGGGTTGTGGGAGCTTTCCAACTCCAGAGTGACCACATCGACAGATCCTAGGGACTTGGAAGCTCACAATTTGAAGAATGTGAACGCTGAGAAGATTATCTTAGATGCGGTGAAGGATCATTGATCCCTCGCATAGCTGAGAAGAAGTTAGCCAGGGAGATGTGGGATGCTCTAACAATTTTATATAAAAGTAATAACAACAATAGGAAAATGGTGTTGAAGGAGGAGCTCAGAAGCACCTAGATGTCCAAGACTGATGCTATAGCTTCTTATCTCACCAAGATCACACTGGTTTATGATAATTTGACTATAGTTGCGGAGATTGTGAAAGATCAAGAGTTGGTGAGGATTGCCTTGAATGACTTCATCAAGCCATGGGCACTCTTCGTCAAAAGGATGGTTCTATGAGAGAATCTTCATAACTCAAAGAGGTGGGATGACTTCATCCAAGAGGAGATTCGAGAACAATCTCTATATGGACGCCAATAGAAGAGTGATGAGGAGGAGAATGTTGCTCAAGCCAATCAAGTAAAGAGGAGCAAGAATAGTACGGGTGGAGAGTCAACTTCACAAGTGGTGAAGATGAAGGACATGAGCAAAGTCAAGTGCTTTGTGTGCCACAAATATGGACACTATGTTTCACAGTGTCTAGAACGTAAGAAAGTGAAGAGGAAGACTCAATAGGTAGCAACATTTGTAGAAGCTCAAGTCAAGAAGTTTGTTGAGAGGTTCGAGGAGGATTTCTCGTTAGTCTCTTGCATTTTTTACACTATTTTCGGTAGTGCATGGTTGATGGATAGTGGGGTTTCTTGTCACATGATAGGGACATGTGAGTTGTTCACCAGTTTGTGAGGGACAAACTCAAATTTGCATGTAAAGCTTAGCACCCATGCTAAGTGTTATGTGAAGGGAGTTGGGATAGTTAGGTTTCATCTAGGGTCAGGAAGATCCCTGGAGGTGACATATGTGTTGTATGTGCTGGAGCTCAAGATGAATTTGGCCTCAGTATCGACCATTAAGGTAATTTTGAGGTATAAAATGGGCCTCACAAGAGATATAATAAAATATTCTGAGTTAGGCATTTTGTGGGGAGGTATATTTACAACTCATATTTTACACCATAACCAATGTAACTATGGTTAAGTTAAATTGAAAAGATACCTAAAATAAAATAAAATAGAAACAATCTTTTATATGATTAAAAGTAAAGTACTTTTAAGTACATAAAATACTTTTGAATATAATATGATGAATGTACTTATAAAGCAATGTACTAATAAAATAAAATTAAATATATTAATTTTGAAATATAAGTTACTTTTTCAGAATTCAAAATAGGTTTAAAACCATGTATAAAGTTACATTTACTAAAAATATAAATCTATTGTAAAATATAAATATAAAACTATATTAAAAAAACTTTTTTTTTTTTCGTTTTTTTAATACATTTTCAAAAACACATGTAAATTCTTTATTAATATTTTTATGATATATATTATGTATATTATATATCATTTTTAATGCAATAATTAATAACATCATTAATTTTTTTATTTTTAAATGTTCATAGTAAGATGAAGGAATAGTACATAAATTCCTATCTCAAAAAATGGTGTTAATATTAAGTAAATTAGATTATATGTAATAAAAATGTTATAATATAATATCTTATTGTGGTATAATAGTTTATTGAAATTGTTACATTAAAGTTTCAGGTATGTATTTGGTTTTATAACTTGAATGTGTGTGTAGGGTTTATGTTGTTATAGACGAAGATGTTTTAGAAGTTAAAACATAATAATAAAATATGAACTTTGAATATTATCTAAATTTAAAAAAAATAGTATTAGTAATGAAGACATTTTAGAAGTTAAAACATAATAATAAAATATGAACTTTGAATATTATTTAAATTTAAAAAAAAAAATAGTATTAGTATTAAAATATGAACTTTGAATATTATTTAAATTTAAAAAAAAAATAGTATTAGTATTAGTATTCAAGCGGATGACAATACATATAATAATTTATTGTAAAATTTTTCTTTATTTTAATAAGGTAAATAAATATATTTTTTATATTTAAATAGTAATTATAATAAATTATTACATATATTAAATATTTAAAAAACAAAACAAAAATTAATCACAAATTATATTTATTTTTATTATAAAATGTTAAGTGATTTTGATTTTAAATAAAGGTTTGACATATATATTATAAATTGAAAAAGTAATTACATAATTTTAGTTTTGAATAGAGCATTTACTTTTTTTTTAATTGTAATTTAGTTTATATTAAAATATATGAATAGTAATTACATAATATTGGTTTTAAATAAAACATTTATCTTTTTGGTATTTGTAATTTATTTTATATTAAAATATAAAGTACTTACATTTATATTATATTCAAAAATAATCTATGAGTATTATTTTCATAATGGGTACTTATTTACAACATTTATATAGTTAACTATGGGTTTTTATTCACCATTTACAATTTGACAAATAAGCATCCTTAACTCAACCAATGCCACCCCAACCATTATAGATGGTGTCATCCTCTAGAATGTGATTGGTTGCTTTAAAGTGGATTTTAATAGTACATTTTTTGTTTTGAGGCCCATTTTTTACCTCAAAATTCCTTTAATGATTGGAGGACAATGGATGCATCATCTCTTTCGAGAGTGGTCAGGTTTTCATTAATCGAAGAGATCTGACATAGACTCAAGGCAGGTTCTTGGTGTCGGAGAGGGTAAGGTGTACATGTTACAGGGAAAACCTATAGTTGGATCCAAGGGGATATTGGACTATGGATCAATGTCAATGAAAGGGGTTAAGGATCAAAAGACTTAGAAGGGTGAGTAGAGTTCAGAGACTTCTAGTGTGAGGAGTAAACCTTAGGAGGGGAAGAGGGAGTTAGCCCCTTCTAGTTATGTGAGGAGACGTAGTTGGTATGAGATGACATTGATAGATTCTTAAGAGCGAGAGAACGCTCCGAGAATTGTGGGCTTTTGACAAAATTTTCAAACTTCTGGGAATTGATGAGTACCATCATCAATTATGTTAGTTCGAGTGATCAGGGAACAACTAACTAGCATGGTTGGAGGGATGCCAATATGTAGAATTATGTGTGCGACAGTGAGCCAGGGTCAGAGAGAGAACTGATTCCAGGTGTCTCTTCGAGAAGTATCTTCCTCACTAAGAGGGAGTGTTTATGATTGCAGCTTAGATAGGCACTTTTGTATAGGCCAAGGGTCAAGCATGTAGGAGTCGTCAATATTACCTCTCTTAATACTTTCTTGAGAGTAAGTAACTTTTGTATCTATTTCATAAGTCTAAATTGGTCAAATCACATTAATTAACTTAATATTGTTTAATGACTAAAAGTGAACGTAAGATTAAGTTACAATTGTTGATTTAAAGTGAGGCTTGAAATCTAATTTCAACCATCAATCACTTTGGAGATTTGGGGCTAGGAGTTTGGTCATCGAGATGTTATGAAAGGAAGCCTAAGGAGAGGTGGAGACATGTGACAATCAGACAAAGTGAGTGAGCTCTCATTGATTGGTTGTAGGACTTTCAACCAAGTGTTTGGGTGCACGGTTAGAGTTAGAGGAAATGAGTAAGGGCAATAGAGAAGGTAGCAACTAGATGATAGGCTAGGCTATCTTGTTGTCATTGTATTATTCCTTGGTGGGATATTTTCTCAGGATCACATCCTAGGATTTTATCTTAATATAATCATCTGTTTGTTGGTTTGTTCCCAGTTGGGGGTTTCCAAGGTAAATTAATGTCTCAAATGTGTGTGATTTCTTGTTTTATCCCACTTCGTAATTGCTAAGAACAACGCATTTTTGTTTATGATTTGTTTAATTATCAAAAACAATTATTGGATTTAGGTTTAGAATTTAACATGGTATTAGAGGAATCTTATATGTGGCATGGGTTAGCAGTTTGGATGGATTGGTGCTTGAACACTCTTGATACTTTGCAGTTATGGATTGGTTGATGATGTACATGAGCATTCACACTAGATCATGATTTATACATGGTTTATTTACCTTCTTTCCGTGGGAGTTGTAGCATTCTAGGTCTAGGGGTACACGCATGCATGTTATACTTGTGTTTTTATCCATAGAGGCTTCCTTGTTATTCTCTTTGAGATGGAAATCGTGATTTGACGTGATTTTACAGTATTAAAAAGGAGGATCTTACAGTCGTCGTACATTCGTTGTATAAGTGTATGGTTGTAGGTTAGCCGTACATAAGGTCGACAGATATCGGGTGACAACGACAATATCTGTGGGCGTTGTGAGGTAAGTAACCACTAGTTGTAGCAAGTGGCTGCAAGCTTGTCACGTCCCCACCCCTCATCCCGACGATGGAGAAGACACGACCAACACTGTTGTTGCTATCAAACGAGCAATCTAGCCCCATGAACATAAACATAAAATGCATTGAAGTAAAATACATACACAAATGCATAATACATGAAATATAAAGTGGAAGCAAAACTCATTCAACACATTCCAGCATTCAACATGTTCATGATAATTTAAAAGCAAATACAGTGGCAGAAATTAAATACACAGAGAATACTTATCTTGAAAAGAAGCTTCCCCACAACTAACTATCTGGATGCAACATTCCACCCAACCATAGGCCAGTCAGCTCATCAATCTCTCAGCACCATTGACACCCTCGAGTTGGGCATGATTTCCACAAAGAACTAGGGAATAACAAGCTTACACACAACAAGACCATACACACACAGTCAAGCCAACACACAGTTGGGTTTCCCAGACTGTCCAGCCCAACCAATAAACAATTGGGTTTCACGAGCTACTAAGGCAATAAGCCAATAGCACATGGGTTCCTTAGACTTACTCAGCCAAGCCAACCCTCACATCAAACCACGGTCAGCCAATTGATAGATGGGTTCCTTGGACTTACTCAGCCAAGCCAACCAAAGGATGCCCTTCCAACAAATTGCAAGTTCTGGGTTGTAGAGAAATGTTTGACAACTACAAACAGAAATGGCAGATGGGGAAAACCAACCCAGGGAAGCAAATCCATGTTCAGGAAACACTCATGAACACTATAAGAGAAAAAATGACCTCTATTTACACCCAAATCGTGAATCTGAATTCAGACAACGCCTATGGGCATTTTGGGAGCAAATTTGGCCTCAGCAAACACCCAAAACGAGAATATCTGCTGGCCATTCACACAGCAACACAAAAACAGACTTTCTGGGCATGGAAAAATGAGGAAACGGCAGCAATTCATGAGGGAGACAACCCAACCATTGAGCATTACCAAAATGACTTATCAACCATGGGGAAAAATGGGAAAACAACAGAAGAACGTGAGGGAAACTCACAACTTGCTCACAGGGGCAAAAACGACCTCTTCAAACCCCAAAATCGTGGTCCCCTTCTTCCCATTTGCCCAGCAACACATAAAACGAAGTTTCCAAGCTATGGAATGAGGAAACAACCACAAAAACATGAAGGGAAGAGCCCTAGAGCTCCAACAACCTGAGAGAGCAAAACGTGGGTCAATAATAGGATGGGCATGCATTCCCAAGCATTTACTTGCCCCAAAAAGTCAAAAACACGTTTTTCAAAAATGGGTGGCTTCCCAAATTCGAATTTGACTCCCATATTCTTCCCAGCCCCATGCTTTAAATTCCCCAACCAATTTCTAAATCACTGGGCACAAAAGACAAAATGGGTAGTTGACAGCTTTATGGGTTCTTTCTTTGGCATTTGGCTTTACCCTATTGGCTCAAGGGTTTGAATGTTTCCCCCTCCCTATTCCTTGTGAAATCATGCCCCCATCTCTTTAACATTGCGGCGCATACCTAGCTGTGGTATTTCTATTAATTTGTCTTTTTACATGATGTCTCAAAACATATTGTGCCTGGCTAGCACATAAACCATCAGCATCGATTTTAATCATCGATACATAAGACACTAAATCGATGGTGGGGCCTTTTCCTTGAGCTCCACACCATGATCAAATAAAAATATTTACATCATGTGCAATTCAATACCATGGGGTTGAAACTGGGGAACACATTCCTCTCACCCTTGGGGTCAAAACCGGGGTGTTACAAAGCTGCAGGGAGCTATGACGATGGAGCCGAGTGTCAATAGCAATACATGCTACGTAGGTAGGGCTCAAGCAGAGAGGAGTTGTGATTTAGCGGACAAGATGTCAACAGATCAACAGGAGAAGCAATGACTTGAAGTTGCTAGGAGATTGTAGTTGGTGGGGGAGCTGAAGGTAGAGGCACTAGAGGTAGGTAGGACCATTGGGTGATGGGATTGAAATGACATTGACAAAGGAGAAATATTGCAAGGGCAATTCAACAAAGCCATGTTAGTAGGACAGGGTTAGGGAAGCCTAGAGTAGACCCTGGGTAGTGCCCATAAAGGCACATCCAACTCAGTAATTGATCGGGTAACGAGCAGGAAGCTTGGGCTAGCGAGAAAAGGGTCTAGGTAGCACCTAGAAAAGCCTTGGGCACTAACAAAAAACTATAGGGATCCTTGGGCGGGAGTTTAGGAAACGAGAAACATCCAAAATCCATGATGCAATTAAAGATGGATGCAACGGGTATAAGGTATGAAGACAGGTTGGAAGGTGCTTCCAACTGTAACCCCTGGAAGGTGAGGGTATCCTTGGTTCTTATGGAGAATGGGTTGTGGGAGTTTGCCATTTTTATGGTGACCCCACCGACAAATCATAGGGACTTGACAACTCACAATTTGAAGGATGTGAAGGCCAAGAGGATTGTCTTAGATGTGGTGAATGATCACTTGATCCCTCACATAGTTGAGAAGTCATCTAGGTAGATGTGGGATCCTTTGATATGTTTATATTAGAGTAATAACCAAAATAGGAAGATGGTGTTGATGGATGAGCTCAGAAGCACAATATGTCTAAGACTGATATTGTAGCTTCTTATCTCACCAAGATCACAAGGGTTTGTGATAACTTGGCAGCAGTTGGGGAGACTATGACATATTAGGAGTTGGTGAGGATTACTCGAAACGACTTCACCAAGCCATGAGAACCTTTCATCAAATGGATCATTGCATGAGATCGTCTTTCTAACTAAGAGAGGTTGTGGGATGAATTTATCCAAGAGGAGATTTGAGAGGAATCTCTATATGGAGAGCAATAGAAGGGTGGTGATAAGGATAATGTTGCTCTTACTAGTAAGGTAAAGAGGAGCAAAGACAATATAGGTATAGAGTGAACTTCACATGCAGGGAAGAAGAAGAAGGACATGAGCAAAGTCAAGTGCTTTATGTGCCACAAGTGTGGCCACTATGCTTTACAATGTCATAATAGGAAAAAGGAAGAGTAAGAATCAACAGGTAGCAGCATTTGCAGAAGATCGGATCAAGGATTTTGATGAGATGTTTGAGAAGGATTTCATGTTAGTCTCTTGTATTTTTGGCACAATTTTGGTAGTGCATGGTTCATGGATAGTGGGGCTTCTCGTCACATGACAAGGAAACATGAGTTGTTCATTAGTTTTCCAACGACATACTCAGATTTGCATGTGGAGCTTGGCTCCTATGCCAAGTGTGCTGGGAAGGTGGTTGGGATAGTTAGGTTTCAGCTATAGTTAGGAGGATTTCTAGAGGTGACATATGTGTTGTATGTAACGAAGCTCAAGATGAATTTGGCCTCAATATCGACATTGGAGGACAATGGATACACCATTTCTTTCGAGAGTGGTCGGGTTCACATTCGACTGAAAGGATTTGGCATAGACTTGGCACATGTTCTTGGTGCCAGAGAGGGAAAGGCATACAAGTTAAAGGGAAAACCCATAATTGGATCCAAGGGGATCTTGGATCATGGATCGATGTCCGTGATAGAGGTAAAGGAGCATAAGACTTCGAAGGGTGAGCAAAGTTCTCAAACTCCCAGTGTGGTGAGTAAACCTTTAGAGGGGAAGATAGAGTTAGCCCCTTCCAATTCTGCTAGGGGACCTAGTTGGTACGAGATGACATTGATGGATGCTCAGGAGTAGGGGAAAGCTCCTAGGAGCACATTGAGGGAGAGTGGGATTTTGACAAAGTTTTCAAACTTCTTAGCATTGATGTGTAGCGTCATTGATTTCATGACTTCTAATGACCAGGGAGTAGTTAACCTGCTGGGTTGGAGGGATGCTATTATGTAGGATGATGTGTGCGACAGTGAGCCAAGGTTAAGAGTGACAACCAATTCTAGGTGGCTTTTCGAGAAGTACTTTTCTCACTAAGAGGGAGTGTTGATGATTGTATCTCAAACATGTACTTATGCATAGGATAGGTGTCAGGCAAGCAAAGTCATCCAGATTACCTCTCTAGGTACTTGACAGAGAAAGTGACTTTTGTATCTCTTTTCTAAGTTCAACTTAGTAAAGGCACATTAATTAACGTAATGTTGGCTAGTGACTAAAAGTGAACTTAAGACTATAGGACACAGTAATTGATCTAAAGTGTGGCTTGAGATTTAATCCTAACCATTAATCACTTTGGAGTTCTAGGGTTAGGGTTTTGTTCATTAAGATGTTATGAAAGACGGCCTAAGGAGAGGAGACACAACAATCACATAGAGTGAGTGAGATCTCATTGATTGGATGGAAAGGGACTTTCACCCTAGTGTGTAGGAAAGAAGCAAGGGAAGCTAGGTGATAGGCTAGGCTATCTTGTTATTATTGTATTATTCTCTAGTGGGTCATTTTCCCAAGATGGGAGCCCTAGATTTTATCTTAAAAAAATCATTTGCTTGTTGGTTTTTTCCTAATTGGGTTTCCCAGAATAAATTCATGTGCCAAATGTGTGTTATTTCCTGTTTTATTCCACAATATAATAGTTAAGAACTTAAATGTATTTTGTTTATGATTTGCTTAATTATCGAGAACAATTATTGGATCTGGGTTCATAATTTAACTTGGTATCAGAGCAATCTTACATCTTTGAGATGGAAATTGTGATTTGACAGGGTTTTACAGTAATAAAAAGCGAGTATACAATCATCGTATAGTTGTTATACAGATGCACGGCTGCAGGCTAGGCACACGTGAAGCCAAAAAGTATTGGGAGACATAGAGAGTCTAAGTGGGAACTTCAAGGTAAGTAGTTTCCATCTATAGTAAGTGGCTATGATATACATGGGTCTATGACGATGGAGTCAGTGGCGAGAACAGTACAGGGTGTGCAGGTAGGGCTCGGGTGGAGAGGAGCTTCGATTCAACAATCATGAGGTCGAGAGAAGCTCAGGGTGGAGGCATGCGTTGAGGATGTGTGGTTGTGTTGTAGATGGAAGGAGGTGACATGGGCTCGAGCGACGATGAAGGAGAGAGTTTGACATGTTGGGTTGATAGGGAAGAGATGTTGTGAGTGTCGGCAAAGATATAATCAACCTGTTAAGAGAGTTGGCTGAGGCAACACTAGTAATTGAGTGTGTGAGGCAAGAACCATGGAAGGAGGCGGTGATGGGTCACGGAGTTGTGCACAGAGACATCTCCAAGAAGCAAGTAGGGCCGCCACAATCAACATGCCAGCTATAGAAGTGACGATTGCCAGTTTCTAGAAGATTGCAGCCGATGGAGAAGTTGAAAGCAGAGCCACCGGAGGTAGTCACCATCTCTGGGTGATAAGACTATAGTGTTAACAACAAAGGAGAAAAGAGATAGCAAGGGAAATTGGGCAGAGCTAGGGAAACATCACAGGGTTAGGGTAACCTTGGGAAATCCAAAACAGACCTTAGGAAATACCCAAAATGACTCAATCATTCTAGTAAGTAATTGAGCAATGAGAAGGAAACTTGGGCATCCCATAAAAGGGTCTAGGTAGCGCAAAGAAAACCCTCGAGCAGTAGTATAAAGTTGCAGGAAGCCTTCAACAGTAGCAAAAAATCGGGCACAGTTAAAGATGGTTGCAACAGTTATAAGGTATGAAGACAGGTTCGAAGGTGCTTCCAACTATATCCCTTGGAAGGTGAGGGTAACCTTAGTTTTCTTGAAGAATGGATTATAGGAGTTTGCTAACTCCATAGTGACCCCACTGACCGATCCTAGGGGCTTGACAACTCACAATTTGAAGGATGTGAAGGTTAGGATGATTATCTTAGACGCAGTGAAGGATCATTTGATCCCTCACATAACTAAGAAGAAGTTATCCAGAGAGATGTGGGAGGCTCTGATAGGTTTATATCAGAGTAACAACCACAATAGGAAGATGGTGCTAAAGGAGGAGCTTAGAAGCACCAAGATGTCCAAGACTGATACTATAGCTTCTTATCTCACTAATATCACATGATTTCGTGATAAGTTGGAAACATTTGGGGAGATCGTGACAAATAAGTAGTTGGTGAGAATTTCCTTGAATGGCTTCAGTAAGCCATGGGAACCCTTTGTCAAAGAGATCAGTGCACAAGAGAATCTTCCTAACTGAGAGAGGTTGTGGCATGAATTAATCCAAGAGGATATTCTGGAAGAATCTCTATACAAAGGCCAAGAGGAGAGTGATGATGAGGATAATGTTGTTTTTGTGAGTCGGGTACATATGAGCAAGGACAATACAGGTGGAGAGTCAACTTCACTGGTGATGAAGAATAAGGACACTAGCAAAGTCAAGTGCTTTCCATGCCACAAGTGTGGCCATTACGCTTCACAATTTCTAGAACGAAAGAAAGGGAAGAGTAAGACTCAATAAGTAGCATCATCTGCAAAAATTCAGGTCAAGGAGTTTGCTGAGAGGTTTACGAAGGATTTTTTGTTAGTCTCTTGTATTTCTAGAACTTTCAGTATTTCTTGGTTGATGGATAGTTGGGATTCTATTGATGAGCATATTTGACTTCTCGACAACGTAAGAGAGATAACTTGATCCAAGGGTACAAATTCGACCCTTAGTTTGTTTGTTGTCGATATCTTTGATAGATATGTGGGCCCCATTGCCACTGATGGATGTTGCTCGTCGAATGGAGACTTTCATCTTAAGTTTTTCTAAATCTTAAATGCAGTTTTAATCTAAGGTGCACTTGTAATTATGGTCTACATGAATGCGGTCCTAATATGATTTGCACCAATTGACATTCTTATCTCTAATCTAACAATGCATATTAATAGACAAGTCTATTCTACAGAAAAAGAGAAGAAAACCTACTCCTACTAGGTGCCTTAGAAATCTAGATTTATTTAGTTTGCATGCAGTATTAATAATGTTAAAACAATGTTTAGTTTACATTATAACATATTATAATGTAATGTGCAAAATAGAATTAATAAAAAATCATTAATTTACTGCATATCCATTGTAATGCAAACTAACAATAAAAATTAATGAAATAAAAAATGATTAAAATGGTTCCAAATGGAAATTTGAAATTTGTTTATGAAAGATAACTTACACTATAAAATAATTAAAGAACAAATTGTTCCAGAATATATTATAATATTTCATCATATGCATGTTTAACAAAACATTATCAATGCATATACCAAAATATAAATCGAATTCCCCTGTTGTCCAATAATCATTCATGACAACTTAAATATCTTGAAAGAAATTCAAGGTTATAAACCCCAAGATGAAATATAAACCAAAAAAAGATACGCATCTAATGTGAATATTTGATGATGGAAACAATGGTACTCTTCTTTTGCTCCATAAAAATATTACACAGAGTTTCAGAGAGAAAATGTCTCTTTGGATATAAAAAACCGCTCTAATATGAAGAGTTCTATGATACATCAAAGTCTAGATCCCATTATGATCCAGTTAGCTACAAAAATGTGGTTGTCTGGAAATCCCTGTTTGCAATTGGACAACGACTTCAGAGAAATACGAACTCCTTGTATTGGTTGGTCTTTCCTTCTGGAATACCGAACAAAGAATGAGTTAAATGATCGAGCATTGCATAATGAGAATGAAATGCCCACCTAGCAATTGTGTGTGCCTTATCCATATAGATAAAGGAATACCAGGAAAAATATGGTCATCATGCATGACACAAGATAATTGCAAAAGAATTAGTTCTCATACAATTGATAAGATGATCACTACATATCCATATATGATCATAACATGGAATGAATCAATTAATATGTCTCCAATTATTGATTGGGCAATCCGAATAAGATCGTCAGATCAATAGGGATGATTGAGGATTTCCTAAAATAAGAGGAAGTTTGATAAAATGTCCTTTCGTCTTTCGGGGGGGGATTGAATCATTACCTTATTTATTATCCATTTTTTTTCGAAAGATTGAATTGTTCGTACTTGAAAAAAAATACTTCGTAAAGAAGTTGCTATTTACTAATTTTATTAATTAAATCCGAGATATCTCATAGAAAAGATGGTTGAAGGCGTAGCATTGGAACTACTATGTATGCTTCTGCTTACCGAGGGTTCGAATCCCTCTCTTTGTGTATCTTCTCCTTACTCATCCATTGTTTTTCCAATCTATTGAATCCCAATAGGAATATCTCCTAATTCTGGGATCAATCTCCTTCTATTTGTAATATAGAAAATAGAACGAACATTGGTTCATGGTATGGGAAAGGTAAATACCATTTGAAGAAGCAATAAAAGTATTGTGGATAACAAGATTCTAATGTAGCGTATAGAAGGATTATAAAATGTCCCCTTTGGGGATTGGAAAAAGAAGGGACAAGAACATAATTTTTAGATGTCCAGCAACCCAACCCCTCCTTTTCATTTCATTCTCGATTCAAGATTGACAAGAATAACACTCTACAACCAACAATTCATTAATCTTCAAACTGATCCATTTACTATCTATTATTTGATTGATGAATCCTTTATATTGTAATGAGTGAAAAGTCAAATGATTTGGCAATTTATCTCTCTGTAACATATCTATATTCTTCCTAATAATAGTTCTCAATCTTTGTTGATCTCTTATAGTAATCACATCTTGAGGTTTGCAAGGGTAACTTGGTATATCTACCATATGGTCATTGACCCGGTTATGTCCATAATTAACTAATTGTCTAGATCTGGGAATGATGGGAGCCATACCCAATCGAAAAATAGTATTATCTGAACTAATTTCAAGTAATTGCAATAGGACCTGGCCCGTTGATCCCTTGGTTCTTCTAGCAATACGAACATATTTCAATAATTGTCGCTCCGTTAGTCTGTAATGAAAACACAATTTTTTTTCTCTTCTAGTTGGATACGTTATTGAGAGATTTTCCTAGAAGACGATTAGTTTATAGAATCATTTCTATATTTGGGTATTTTACTAGTGATCCCTAGTAAAGTTTCTAGATGAAGTATTATTTTTAAATGAGGTCCCTGATAACGGGACATAGAAACTCCTTATTCAATTAACAAATAGTGATGGAAAGAAGAAAGGACAGTATAACCCGTACGAGTAGTACAATTATTTTATATAGAGAATGAAGATCTTTCTCCAAAGATCCTAATAGGTCCAATCATTCATGTCATTCCTAGTTCGGAGTAAGTGATCATGGCATGAAGGACCTGACGAATGATTGGAAGAGTATTCTCCATTCCATCATGATCCTCCCAAAAATTTGAGGATTATGGGAATGCGAGGAACGAAAAAGAGCCATTTATCGGGACCAAACCGATGACCATCACATTACAAGTGCGATGCTCTAACCATTGAGCTAAGCAGGCTCAATGGAATATAACTCCTCATTTCATTGGCATGAGATTCCTAGATTCTTTTGGAATCCTAACAATTATAGCGTGAATCAGATTCAATGACACAATTGAGATTACAATTACAATGGAACAGTGTTTGATTGTAGATTCCTTGAAGGGAAAAAAGGGTAGTAAGGGTCAATTGATATCGATCACTTTACTCACTATTCCAAATCGAGTAGGGGAGGATAATAACATTGAATTGAAAATGCATAAACAATATAATGATTCCCAGTCATATTCGATTGGGGTAGAGGTAGAGATAGATATTTTATGGGATTGCATAATAGGATTAGATCAAGGTATGATCTTGATCTCTGAGAAGGGGATACAACGGAACTGGTAGACGCTATGGACTTGATCGAATTGAGTCGTGGTATGGAAACCTACCAAGTGATAGCTTTCAAATCCAGGGAACCCTGGGATATATTGAACGGGTAATCCTAAGCCAAATCCGGTTCATGGAGACAATGGTTTCTTCTCCTAGGATAGGAAGGGGATAGGTGTAGAGACTCAATAGAAGCTATTCTAACGAATGAATCTCATTTGGTCCAATACTGTATTTATAGAACACTCTATTTACACCTCGAAGTGGGAATGTTATACAAAACAAAACTCGCAATCAGAAGTTGAATCCTTCCAAGCATTTTCTTCGTAAGATAGATGCCAGATTCGAGTGATCATTTAACTCTTTCATGTCATTCGGCTCCTTTATGGGCGATAGAGAGCGGTATGAGGGAAGAAGCATAGTATTTATATCAATTTTTTGTGAAAGGAGATTTCAATTCTTTCTCTCTTTTTTCCTCTTTTCTAATAAAACCCTAATTTATTATCGTGCCCATAGCATCTATGTCTGTTTCTTCTCTTTTCTTCCCTTCTCTCTCTCTCTTTTTAGTGAAGGGCCTCGAATCGTAGAATACTTGCTCACTTTCTAGATGATCCCTATTAAAAGATAATTTGAAAAGTTTCAAATAATCACAAATATTTCTATTTACTTTGTTCCCTATTTCTACCGATTTTGATCCCCGAGAGCACAAATTCCATCGAGCTCGAATGAAATTTCGACAACCCAAGTAAACCAAAGTGATTGTTCTATAGCTATTCGGCTTCAACCTACGGTCTTTCCATCCATAAGTTGAAGGTTTAGTCACGATGAAAAAATCTCTTTGGATCTCCATAGATCTGTGATTTCTCTAATTGGAAAGATTTCTCTAACCTTTAAAACATTATGTGTCGCTATCTTGGAATAAAAATGTGTTTCTCTTTTCTCATTTTAGATCCAGATTACGAGAAGGTATGTTATTCCTGAACCATGGTATTCATAGGGAAGTTTTTTAACCTATCCAGAAATAGAGCTTTAGATGGATCAAAGGTCCATGTAAAAGATCCTTCAATTATTTGAGTTGATAATGTAACGAATCACACTTTTACCACTAAACTATACCCGCCATGATCCGATTGTAACATGCAGATTGATATTTTGTCCAACCAATAGGAAGACAGGGAGTTATCAATCTCTATTGAAAGTTTCTATCAATCATTAGCTTGTTTTCATCATTACATGAATCTCCATCCCTAGAGATGAAATACTTTGGTAAATAGTATGTTATTCCTAGAGATGGATCATTGTAATTATAGATTACCTTTGTGAACTGTTGATAAAACAATTACTAATAGGCCCGATACAACTAGCAGATCAGAACAGTGAGTTGTGCAATAACCTCTAGATCCATTTCATTTTCTTTCACCCCTATGAGCCCATCGACTTGATGGATGTATGAATAAAATGTTGTCAAGATTAATCACTTTTCTTCCATTTTCTATGTTTTTTTGTTGTTTATTTTATCGGTCAGTAACCTATAGCCCTTAGTCACTATAAACAATATCATACCACATAAAATATATATAAATCCAAATGAAAATAGAAAACATTGAAAGTACAACGATGCTATGTAGAAAACATGCCAACTGGTATGAAAAGGATTTTGTCTCACGCAAAAATAGGTTATGATAGCTCTAGTCTTTCTAGTTCAGGAAAGAATTATTTTGAACATAATGAACAATACAATTCACCAGATTGATTTTTCTCTAAATAATTTCTCTATTCATTATATTGTCGATGCAATCCATACATGCTTCTGTAGTAACGGCTGGACGATAGTAAAAAGTCGTAGCAATGTGAAGTCGATATAATCCATAAAAAATTAATGTTTTCGCTCAAATAAAAAACCTTCAACTCATCTTTGATATTTAAAGTACATTATTTGAAGGTGCAAACTGATTTTCATATAATATGGATTAATCGAATTGTTTTAGCTTTGCAAAAGTATTAGATTACGAATAGAGAATAAATAAGAATGCAAGTTTAACAGTCATAAAAATTTGATACATCAATCAAATTTAGAAATATGGGATTGATTCTATTCCTCAACATGTATTCTTTTAGGGTATTGATCGAAATATATAAAATTAATCATTTAATCAAATTATTTTGATCCATCAAAATTCCCAAATAGTTTATTTACGCAACGGAGATCAAAAGTTAGCAAGACTGCCGAAACATCACGTTGATCTAGTTTTTGTAAACCGAGGCATGGAATTGACTCAAATAAGTTCAAATAAGGACATACAAGTGTTATTGAAAAACCAAGAAACCAAAGATTCAAACGAAACAGGTGAACCAAACCGCCAAATCTTCATTTCATGAAATCCAAACCAAAGAATAGTTAAACAAAAGATCAAGCATCTAAGAAAGGAAGCAATGAAATCGTCCTCTCAAATCAAGTAAACAAAATCAAAGGAAAATGAAGGCAATGTTTTCCAAAATTCAAATGAGGGCCACTTTATTTATAATAAAAATGAAGGGGACATGTTGAGGCTTGAACAAATGCCAACACATTGGGAAAAGTAGTTACCTATGTCTAACATTACTTAAGACGTATTTATAGCTAATGTTAAAAGTAAGCTCAATGATAGTAAAGATAGATCTCCAAATTATGGGTGTTACCATATGTTTATGAATTTAAAGGACGTTCCTAGTAGACACCATGTAATGTCCCCAATTTTCTTGTTAACACCATGGAGAAAACCCTAACCCATGAGAACCCCATGGTTCCTAGTGGAGGACTAGATTAATTAAACGGGGGGGATAAATTTTCATAGATAATAAATATCCTTGTATGCAACTCTTAGACTTATGATATCATTTTCATGTCTTAGTTATTTTATATTATGAATATATTAATTTTTGGACCTAGTGGATGTGATAGGTGGCAAATGGCGGGTGCATGAGGCTTTGTGGACCCAATGTGTTGTCACACTATAAAGAAAACTAGGATAAAATTAGAAAGATACAGAAATGCAGGAAAATAAACAATTTATAAAAGGGATAAAGCATGTCAATTAGAAAAATAGGAAAGTTTAGAGGGCACAGTTTTTAAAAAGGATAAAGCATGTCAATGTGAAAAGCAATAAAGTTCCCAATCCACCGATGAAGGAAAAATGGGTAAGGGAAGTGGGCCACATGAAGAGTGAATTCTACCATGAAGCCTAATTGATCTATAAAACAATGATTGCACATCACTATCGAGACTTTTGATCATTTGAGGTTTGAATTGAGAGCATTGTGCTACTCAAACTTGGGAGATGTGCCCCTAGTCAAGCCGGAAGATGTACCCCTACTTCCATTGAGAGGATGAAAGCATTCAAATTTCATCATTGAGTTTTATTTCAGGTTATTGATTATATCCAATATTGTTCCAGCTGATTGAAGAAGCCAGAGTTCCAAATTCTTCTTTTCTCTAGTGAATAGTGCCTCATACTGCACTATGATTATGTATTGATTATAAAGACCGTGTCTTGAGATACCTCTGAGTTCTTTTTCTAATTCATTTTTTCATTTATGGTGTAATAAAGACTCTTTGCAATTTTGATGGAAGTTCGAGTTTATTTGATAAGTTTATTCATGAGTTAATTCGACTGTATCTAGTTTTACATGTATTTTTTACTAATTTTGTTATACTGAGCATAAAACACACTCTCTGTAACGAGTTCTATTCATTTCTATACTAGTAGGATCTCGACACAATCCTCTATAGGTTCCAGGTCCAAATCAAGCAATCTGTAGCCCCCTTCCATTATTTGGGATGGCTAGAAGTCGAACCTAGGTAGTTGTCCTAAAATTCCAGTTTCACTAGTGCGACCCCATAACCTTTGTTCCAGACATGTATGAACCTGCTAATACTGACCCATACTTCCATATCAGAGTTTTGAAGGTTCCCCTAAGCCCAATCCTATCACCATTGGTTGTTGGATATTGAATTGTAAAGGTTTTAGTTGGAATATGTTGGGACTCCTAGGATCTTGGAATTAGACTTCATCCTAGCTGATGTTTGAATCCTAAAAGGACCCAACACATTCTGCTTAGGAACCTGAACATTCAGGACCATTGTCTTTTCTTGTTGATCTAACTGAATCTCCTTTTTTCTCACTCCTCAACCTCAAAATTTTCCTTGCCTATTAGCTAGTTTGTTGAAAATTGTGTAAAAGAGTTAGTGAACCATTGAATCCGATTTAGGTTCATTATAGTGGTATCAGAGCACTTTCCTCTATTCCTATGGAAATTAAGCTCTCAATTATAAGAAATTTGCATCCATGTCTTACTCTGATGACGATTCCTATGACTTGTATGATGAAGATTATGATGAGGAGTATGAAGAGTATTGTAGACAGTATGAGGAAGACAGTATCCAAGAGGTACCTTCTACAAGTATCTCCCATCAGAACACATTTGGTAGAATGGATGATGGTTATTCATCTAGCCATATGTATGAAGAGGACATTAGGCCTTATTCTTCAAGGTCTAAAATTGAGCAAGTAAGGCCAAGAGAACCCCTTCAGTATCTATTTGAGTACTAGAGATTGAGTAAAGGAGTTAGTAAGCTACTATCCTTCAGAGAGTATTGTGAACTTCATATTGCATGTCTATTCAAATACCCCTACAATAGAGCCAATAAAGAGAAGGTTGCACATATATGTGATGAGGTTTGCAAAGAGATGAAGTCTATGCTATTGTCAGAGGAGACCCAAAGATATTTTGGTGCTGTCAAAAGTAAGGAGGATGATGTTTTCAATGGTGGTAAGACATCTTTTGGATCAGATATGAAAGGAGGACATAGATTAGATCTGAAATCACCATTTGAGCTTCACAATGAAGCCAAAGACAAGGATACATCAATTGGATGGTGTTGGGCCTAGGGAAAGATAGGCATAATTGAGTTAGAATTCTTCCCAAGGATGGAAAAGAGTCAGGTCGCAAAGAGTAAAAGGAGTTGCAACAAAGGTAGAGAGGGAAGAACAAAATAAGGAAAAGAAGAAAAAGGAGTTGCAACAGAAGCAGACGTGAAAGGAAGGAAGACAAGGTAGTAGAAGTAATAAGGAAGGAGGATGCAACAAAGGAGGAACATAAGTAGATAAAGATGAAAGAGCTAAGGAAAGACATAGTTGAAGAGGAAGCTGTGACAGGAGAAGAAGAGGGTTCACGACAGAAGAGAGACTTCGAGGGAAGAGAAACATCGACAAAAGGAAAGGATGTTACAAGGAAGGATACAACGGAATCAATCATGTTAGAAGATATGCAGTGGCGCAACGATTAGAAAGAGACAGTTCAGAAAGATTGTGGGTATGAGGTTGGCTAGAGTCAGCAGAAGCCACACATATGAAAGCATCTTTGTAATTTAGGTTGTTAGTGCCTAATGACATGTGTCGATAGAATAGGAAAGATAGCCTATTGGCTAACTGTATGAAGTTGGTTGAAAGTGACATGTAAGAATCTATAAAAGGAGGAACCCAAGTTGTATGTGGGTTAGCTTTTGGTCAGTTAGTTTTTGTGGTATTTGGACACTCGACGGTCATTTAGTGACATTCTGATTGTACTTAATGTTAGTGTGTTGATTCACAGAGAGGAGTCGAAGAACCTCCATCCGAGTGCGTAGGAGTGTAGAAGATATTGATTTGATCCAGGCAGTGTGTAGATCATTAGTAGAGGCATAGAGGAAGTTGTGTCGATCCAGGCTATGTGTTGATCGTTAGTAGAGTCATAGAGGAAGTTGAGACGATCCAGGATGTGTGCGGATCATTAGTAGATTCAAGTAGAGAAGGAATAACAACAGAATACCAGAGAGCACGAGAGGAGGAAGGAGACTGTATAAATAAGAAAGAGAGATCTAGAATAGAGTCTGCAACTTAGTGCACATACCAAATGTGCCATATATTTCACATGCTAGATGAAGAATGCCTTTGTGGTTTTTACCGGACGGGTTTCACGTTAGATACTATGTCAAATGTGTGAATGATGAATGTGCTTGAGTTGCATATAGATGTTACTGTGAATGTGTTTATGTATTTGCTTATGAATGAGTTATATGTATTTGTCGCATTGTTATTGTTGAATGTGTCCATGATGCATCGGGTTTGTTGTTATAATACCTGTCAAAGGACGAGTTATAGCGCAACTTAACTGTGTGTAAAAAATATAAATACCCCACCCATCATCTTCTATTGAGCGCCTTGATAGAAGACCAAGGGACGTGAAATCCCCACCCAACTGTAGAAAACTGGTTCTGGAAGTTACCCATAAAAAGATATCTTGGGTGAGTTAACATATATGTCGCAGGTGTTGCCGATTGAGCCTTGCTCTGTCGAACTAATATATTGGGATTTGTTGCATGCCAAAGAGGGCTTGAACCTCGGTTGAAGGGAGACCAAAATCCAACAAATGGTTCTGTTGTCAGGATCATGAATCATTTTGGTGAGGGATATGTTGTGGCATCTGGAGAAGGATGAAATACAAGAGTGGGTGGATTTTAAAGCATTAGAGTTTGCACAAGAAGAGAGCAAATGATCCCGGTTGAATCCAACACAGTGGTTGGGTCGATATCTATACACAGATATTCGCGAGAATTTCTTTTCTAAATTTCTTATTGTGTTGCATGAGTGGTTGTCGAAGTTGGAAACCCACGAAATAAATTTTCAAGGAGGAGAACCAACGGAGTGGAATCCTCGATTGATTCAGCGACTGAAAAGTGTGAGTAACCTTGTGTCAAGGGATTTGTTGCACACCAAGGAGGGAGTGAACCTGGGTCGAAGGGAGGGAGACCAAAATCCAACAGATGTGAACCAGAATATTTGGTGGAAGATCAAGCTACCATATATCCACCACATGAAGAGAAAGATATGATGCAAAGGGATGAACACAGTTCAAATTTTTTTATTCCCTTGTATCACGATGAAGTTGCAGCCACATTAGAGGAGAGGCTTGACATGACTGAGAAGACACATCCCACTATCATCATTAAGGATATCCATGAACCACCTAGTCTTGCAGGTGGGAAAACATAAATAAAGATCCATGAAGGGGAGCGCAAGTTACTACAAGGTGTTTGCAATGTAGGAGAATGTGAAGTTTCCCATGAGCATAAAGAGAAATATGTTGCAGCAATGGAAGAAGAACAAGAATCAACCCCTCAGTCACCACTTGATATTCCTCATGAAGTTGATCCAAAGAAAGAAGTAAACATCATGTTCAAGCAAGTAAACTTTGCATTGCAACCACCGGAAGAGATAAATTAAATCCTTACTAGTGAGCATTGTGCAACAAAAGAGCAGGGTGTTGATTCACTTGACCCTACCACCAATGTTGTAGAAAAACAATCTAGAGAGACAAGTAACACTCTAGATATGGTTGAAAGAATACCTATTGACGGGTGCTCAAGTTTCAGTGAGATATCTACTCATGGATCTCCACCTCTCTATGTTGGTGACATAGATATTTCACTTGAAGAAGTTTCTACAAGGCCAAATATCCATGAGCATGAAAACCTTGTGGCAGTTGAAGAAAGGATGATGAGGCCGAAATGTTAGAATCTTCCCAACCACATGAGAATTTGGGAGAGAATGAATCATATAGATCATATTTTGATCTTTTAGTGGAACTCAAAGAAGAAGATCATTTTGTGAAGAATATTCTTTGTGAGCCACACCATTTGGGTGGACCACTAAAGGAGGGTGAAGAGAGGATCGTAGCAGCCAAGGAACTTTTTGTTGATGCCAATGTGTTGGGGTCAAGATGTTGTTGGAGAGATTCAGAAGAAAGGTTGGAAGCAGAATATTTCTTGGGATATTTTGAAACTCTCAAAGAAGTAGTGGACAAGATGAAGGAAAGCTACATGAATTTTCTCTCAGATAGGAATCATCTTCTTGAGGTAACCAAAATATACCATCATGCACTCAGAAGGGAGGAAGATGAAGATGAAAAGCTTGGTAATAAATTGGAGGCTACATATGTCTCTTTTGGGGGCACCCAAAAGGCTCTTCAAGAGTTAAAGTTGCAAATATATAAACTTCAAAAGGAGTTGGATCTACCACACCTTTCATCTTGCATGGAAGGAAATGCATGTGGTATGATGGAGGAACTTCATGTGGAGGATGAACATGAAGAAATTTTTTATTTTGAAGTGTTGGTGAAAGGAGATTCCATAGGAGATCTTGGCCAAACATTTGAATTTTTGCAGAAATACATTCAATAATACATACCATTCATATCTGCAAGTAAAGGTACTTAATTGTCTATGGATTGGATAGACAAGTACGTCACTGAGATGGAGTTCCAAGAATGCACAAGTATTTCCTTCATCTATATGAAGTTGTGTGGCATGTATGCATTGGAGGAGAGGCCTCATGAGCTACCTATATGGGGATAAGACTTAGCTTTGAAGAGGGTAGTTGATTACATCTCACATAAATCAACAATCCAAATATTTTATTGATCCATGGATTGGGTGGATGAATACATAGCCAAGATGGAGATTCATCAAGGGAATTTTTTTTTTGCTTCTATGATAAGTATTTTGGATTTATTGATATTGTCCTACCCTATGGGAAGCAAGAAAAATATATTTTGCAGCCATCATATACCTCCAGTACATATGCATAGGAGGTGCATTTTGATTTTCACGTGCTTGAAGAGTTTGAGAGAAAACAAAATGGAGACCAAGCACTTACACTATTTCAAATAGATTGGAGATGCCTCTTGGTGGAAGTTTTATAATTTTGGAGGAGGAACAAGATGGTACATCTTATGAACCAATAAAAGGAATCAAGGATTCATCCACTTTCTTGGTGAATGAGTATTACCGAAGTTTCAATTTGGTTCATGACTTGTCATACTCTACACTTTCTACTACAATTGTAGCACATGAGGATCATAACTGGGTGAAGGGATTCTTTCTTTTGGTGCCAAGTAAGGAGAATGAGGCTCCCACACTCATCCATGGGGATTTGATGATAGTACCATCCCGTTCTCAGCAACAACAAGGGCATCAATTTCCTATATTTGATCTATCCATTCATGGTGGTGATTGCATGACTAGTGGAAGAGAGTTGAGCCATTGGGATTATGCACATGGGAAAGCAATAATATTTCCATATGGACCCGGAAGTTGGAGGATTTGTTCATTCATGGCATGGATGGATAGGTACTTGTTGGATTTATGCACCTTGGAGGGTGTACCTTTTTCTTACACCAAGAGAGTTTCAGCAGACGCATCCTACATCTTCTGTGTGCAAGATGTGCATCTATGGCATTGAAACAACAAAATTATGAGCTCCAGTTCTTGTGGAGAATGACCACAAGGTTTTTGACCTACATTGAAAAGTTTCATAAGTTATTACAAGGTTCCTCACAATTTCGATTTTGTACTAGAAGTGTTGATCTTCTAGTGTCGTGGTATGATTTTCACATCCTCGTTTTCATTTTCTATGATGATGAGTCTTTATTGTTGTTACTGTTGTTTGGGAGGATGCAATTGAGACATTGGGACCCTGGAATTCCTTGGAATGACAATTTTCCAAAAGTGTCAAGAACATTTGGATCCTTGCAAATGAGGTAGTGGGATCCATGCATTCTACTCAATTATCTTAGTTGGATTGAAAGTTTTGTTAAAAAGGAGTTAGTAATTGGGGTATGACTATAATTAGAGTGGTGCAACAAAAACATGGTGAACCTTTGGTATTTAGCTTGGAATTGAGGATGTCAATTCTAGGCAGACAACAACATATTCTGAGGATTGAAGTCACTGGTTGGTTTCATAGATGGTTGGAGTTGGTTCATTGCTTGAAGACAAGCAATTTTGGGAGGGGGGGACTGTAATGTCCCCAATTTTCCTGTTAACACCATGGAGAAACCCCTAACTCCTGAGAACCCCATGGTTCTTAGTGGAGGACTAGATTATTTAAAAGGGGGGATTAATTTTGATAGATAATAAAAATACTTGTATGCAATTCTTAGACTTAGGATATTATTTTCATGTCTCAATTATATTAAATTATGAATATATTAATTTTTGGACTTAGTGGATGTGATAGGTGGCCAAATGGAGGCACATGAGACCTTGTGGACCCAATGGGTTCTCACACTAACTTAGGAGAAAATTAGAAAGATCCAGAAATGCATGAAATACAACAGTTTCTAAAACAGATAAAGCATCTCAGTTACAAAAGCAGGAAAGTTTAGAGGGCGTGGATTCTAAAAAGGATATAGCATGTCAGTTAAAAAGAAGGAAATTTTAGAGGGAGCGGTTTCTAAAAAGAATAAAGTATGTCAGTGTGAAAAGAAGGAAACAAGAGGGCGCAGTTTCTAAAGGAAGAAAAGCATGTTAGTTGGAAAGGCATGAAAACAAGGAAGACAAATCAAGAAAGTTCCTAATCCACTCATGAGGGCGCATTGGGTAAGGGAAGTGGGCCACATGAAGAGTGAATTCAACCATGAAGCCCAATTTATCTATAAAACAATGATTGCACATCACTATTGGGACTTTTAATCATTTGATATTTGAATTGAGAGCATTGTGCTATTCAAACTTGAGAGATGTGTCCGTAGTCAAGACGAGAGATGTGCCCCTGCTTCCATTGAGAGGATGAAAGCATTAAAATTTCATCATTGAGTTTTATTGCAGGTTATTGATAAGATCCAAGGTTGGTCCAGCTGATTGAAGAAGACAGAGTTTCAAATTCTTCTTTTCTCTAGTGAATAGTTCCTTTGATTGCACTATGGTTATGTATTGATTATGAATACCGTGTCTTGAGCTACCTATGAGTTCTTTTTCTACTTGATTCTATCGGTTTTGATGTAACAAAGATTTTTCTGCAATTTTGATGGCATTTCAAGCTGATTTGATAAGTTTATTCATGAGTTAATTCGAGCCTATCTAGTTTTACATGTATTTTTTACTAGTTTTGTTGTACTGAGCATAAAAAACACTATTTGTAATGAATTCTCTTCATTTCTATATTTATAGGCTCCGGACACACTCCTCTATAGGTTCCATGTCTGAATCAAGCAATTTGTAGTCCCCTTCCATTGTTTGGGAAGACTAGAAGTCGAACCCAAGGAGTTGTCCTAAAAGCTAGTTTCACTAGTGCGACCCCCATAAATTTTCTAATCTGATTCATACCTATACAAACTTGCTAATACTGAACCATACTTCCATATCATATTTCTGAAGGTCCCCCTAAGCCCAATCCTATCACCACTGGTTGTTGGAGACTGAATTGTAAAGGTTCTAGTTGTCATATGTTAGGACTCCCATGAACCTAGAATTAGACTTCATCCTGGCTGATGCACGAAAGCTAAAAGGACCCAACACATTGTGCTTAGGAACCTGAACATTTAGGACCATTCCCTTTCCTTGTTGATTTTACTGAATCTCCTTTCTGCTCACTCCTCAAGCTCAAAATTTTCCTTGTTTATTAGCTAGTCTGTTGAAAATTGTGTAAAACATTTAGAAAACCATTGAATCTGATTTAGTTTCATTACACACCAACACTAGGTAACCGGTAGGTCACCTCATCTAGCCAGTTTGTGAGGTTTTTTTTTCATAAATTATAATCCACAAATAATTGATCTAAGGTGTGACCAAGGGCTTCACTTTATGCGAGTAAAAAGTTTCCTAAGTATGTTCTTCGTCTTCCTTTAACCCGAAATTGATTGAATTCCCATGAACATCCATATCCCGACTAATATGCCTTAGTATCATACAAGCATAACCCTACTTCTAGGAAGCGACTATAGCTTCGACGAGCTTACTTATGCTTCCCATACTAAGTATAACATTGTCAACTTCCATTTTAAACACCCTTATGATAAATATAAAGTATTGCATAAGCAATGAGTGTAATGAAAGCACAGAGTTGATACATGCATGGATCTACTACCAGCAAGTATCTATAGCCCTAATGGATTTACTTTTAGTTTCCATACTAATATAGTGATTTCAACTTCCCTTTGTTATGCTACACCTCTACTGATTTGTATATAAATAATTGCATATGCAATTTTGGTGTTTTAGGGAAGTGAGGTGATACAAAGGTCTTTTAGGTTTTCCTGGTAGATTATTCACTTCAAACCTAAGCTGAAGGTCTTCCTTCCATCAGTCATTTTAGTTATAAGTTATTTAATGTGAGGTGGATGTGGCATAGAAGAAGAAACTTGTAAGAAACCTAAACTGAAAATGTATTAGTGTTGCAAATATGAACTTATGTTAACATAGGAGTCCCACCACAAATATAGAAATTTCACTTAATTCATAGAACTTTATATAGATGATTACGTGCAAAGCTTTCGGTTGTAGACTGGCATTAAATAACTACCCAACTACTATCAATTTTTTATTGAGGACAAAAAAACATTTTTATTGTTTAAAACAAAACAAAAACAAACATAAAACTTAGAAATGGTCCATCAACAATTAAAAACTCATAACAATCAATCCAACTTAAAAGTATGAGAAAATAAAATAAAAACTATGAAAACTGATTTAATTGAAATGAGCTAAACATTTGTAGAAGTTAATGCAAAATGAGCCCTAAATAACCAATTTCTCAACAAGAAAAATATGTATCAAACTATATCACAAATAAAAATAGAAAGGAGGATTGCATTCTAAGAGATATGATACATAGTAAATTTGAATTATAATCCCTATTAGATCCTTCAAATATTTAAAATTTAAAATTGTGATTGTGATAGGAAAGTTGCTTTTAACTATACATGAGAAGTTAATCTAATGAGATAAAATCTAAAAATAAATAAATAAATAAATCCTCAATTAAATGCTCATTTATGACATCAATTTTAATGCTATGAAAGTTGAAAATGACTTCAATTTTAATATTGAAAATAAATCATACTAAACATTCTCATTTAATTTTCTTAAAACATGCTTCTTCATAATTTTTGAAAATGAATCATACTAAACATTTCACGATATAGTCTGAATAATCAAAAGTTAAAGATGTGAGTTTAAAACAAATGTGTTAACAAATATAATTATGGGCAAGAAATAACAAAGAGAGAAGAAAAAAATTCCTTAAATGCATTTCGATGATAGTTCGTTGTTAGTTTGATATGGGAAAAAGAGGTAAAAGAAACAAACAACTAAACCAATCTATTTGTATACTTATTCTAAACTAATTTGATGATCAAAATACTAAGTGAAATCAAATTTCCAATACAACCATTCATGTAATTTTAATCGTGCAAACGCATGTACATTGTAAATTAATAATGGAAATAACCTATATTTAACATGTGCAAGATAAGACGAATGTTTTTACCTCTAGCCATAATTTTATCATGATATGCACAAGGATTAGTATAAAAATATTGGAAATAAGCTACATTTCAGATGGAAAGATCCACGGGAAACCCAACAATACTTCCTCACATTCGTGGATGGTAGAGGTGGTAAACCGCCGGCCATCCTAGCAGAAGACCTAACCCCAGAGGACTCAAGGCTCGAACCCGTGACCTCCCCCGAACCGAGAGAGTATACGCACAGAAATAAGCTACATATGAGCGATGATTATGCATGATATTTTTATGAAGAACATCATGTGGAAGAATCTTGGCATGATTTATTTTAGAGATTGCAACAAGAACACGAGAGTTTGGCATATCAGTATGTTGAAATCAAAGTGCCTCATCTTCTCATTGAACTTGTATTTAATATAACCAAATGATTTATAAGGATAAAATAATGTGAATAAGATGACATCCCTCGTTGTAAAAGAGAAATTGTTATTAATAGTGTGGAAACCATTACCATGATTTGTTTGATTAAGGTTTTTAGTCTCATTGAATTGACCATTTAAACAATAAGATTATTCATTGATTATAAATGCAGTTGAATCAATAGAATATATTTTGAAAAAATTAAAGGAAATTTCAACTCAAAATAGGTCTCCTAAAAAAAATAATAAAATAATAGTTAAAATAATAAAATAATATTTATTAATTTTAGAGGAAGAAGAAAAAAAACTACTCTTTTTTTTCGTATATTCGACAAATCTCCCTGTGCTTTTACTCAAATTTCGACCTATATTTAATATGTGCAAGATAAGAAGAATGTTTTTACCTCTAGCCATAATTTTATCATGATATGCACAAGGATTAGTGTAAAAATATTGGAAATAAGCTACATATGAGCGATGATTATGCATGATATTTTTATGAAGAACATCATGTGGAAGGATCTTGGCATGATTTATTTTAGAGATTGCAACAAAAACACGAGAGTTTGGCATATCGGTATGTTGAAATCAAAGTGTCTCATCTTCTCATTGAACTTGTATTTAATATAACCAAATGAGTTATAAGGATAAAATAATGTGAATAAGATGACATCCCTCATTGTAAAAGATAAATTGTTATTAATAGTGTGGAAACCATTACCATGGTTTGTTTGATTAAAGTTTCTAGTCTTATTGAATTGACCATTTAAACAATAAGATTATTCATTGATTATAAATACACTTGAATCAATGGAATATATTTTGAAAAAATTAAAGGAAATTTCAACTCAAAATAGGTCTCCTAAAAAATAATAATAATAATAGTTAAAATAATAAAATAATATTTATTAATTTTGGAGGAAGAAAAAAAAAACTACTCTTTTTTTTTGTATATTCGACAAATCTCCTTGTGCTTTTACTCAAATTTCGATCGGGAGAGCTCGTTGGATGCATAATTAAATTATGCATCCAACGAGTACCACTCGACATACTTTTGACGGACCCCGCTAGCCCAAAAACAAAACAAAAAATACTTGAAAAAATGTGATGATGACTTCATCATCACGTTTTTTCAAGTATTTGTTTTTGTTTTTGGGGTAGCGGGGTCCGTCAAAAGTATGCCGAGTGGGTACTCGTTGGATGCGGAGTTTAATTCTGCATCCAAGAGCTCTCCTTATCGAAATTTGAGTAAATGCAAAGATAGATATGTCAAAAATACGAACAAAAAAAGTAGTTTTTTTATGATACCTATCCCCAAATTTATGTTAAAAAATTGTTTAAGACCTATACGGTATTTCAAATTTAAAGCAATTTCATTGGCTAACACATGATGACATGGAATTTGAATTAGGGTTGAAAGGCCCATTTTGAATTGAAATTTCCTCTAATATATGTTTGCTATAACATTTCTTTCTCCATATACAATATTGATAAGAAAAAAAAAAAATCATGAAAAGAAGTTTTATTCTTTTCATCTACTAAGTATAAGTTATTATCATCTTGCACCTTATTAGAGTCATGCCAAACAAAATGAAATTCCAAATGATCTGAAATGATCATCGGAGAAGTGCATCATCGAACATATCAAGGTACAAAGTATAATAAGTGGAAGATGAAAAGCATCTACTAATAAAGTAACCTTTTTTAAGGGCAACATTTCTTTTATTACAATATCCATGCCCAATTGTAATTGTGTATTTGTTTCTTATGCTAGAATAAACCGATCAATATCCATAATATGCTCTACTGAAATATCTAAGCACATGTTATCCAAACATAATTATGTTCATTATAAAGAGATAAAGGTGAGAGCAAAACAAAAGACTTTTCAAAATGAGAAGATTCAAGAATTAATGGAGAACCAATGGAATAGTTAATGATGGAATCTCTTGGAAGTTGGTCTTGGAAGTTGGTCTTGAACTTCTTTAATAAAATTGGGGGAAGATTCTTCCATATTATGAACACAAATCTTTGATCTAGTCTCTCTCATTCTTGAAGTAGTTGTAGTATTTTTCAATAATTAAACTTTCATCTTTATTTAAATAAGATATTGACATATAAGAATTATCATAATTCACATTTACATCTTATAATATTTAACGTTTCTTCTTATCTATATTTATCAAAGTGAAAAAGTTGTCACACAATGTTGGCTTCCTATAGCTTTTAAATGTTTAGGATTTTCAGGAAAATTTAAATCAACTTGTGAACAAGTATTAGTGCATGAAAGAATTGATTAACAATGAATTGATCTTGTTCATATGAAAGATAAATAAGATGTTGAAACCACTCACCAATAAGAAGCATGCCTTTCAAAGGAAATTTAAAGCAAAGATGCATAAAACCTAATAGCAAAATTTTCTAATAATTCATCTTTTTGTTTCCTAAGATTATTCAATTCAATGAACAATCTATTAAAATCATAATTCTTGAAAGAAAATAAAAACGCTTCTATAAATTGTTCTAATGTATGAATAGAAGCGACCAACAATGTTTTAGGCCATTTTTTTTTATCTTGGCCTTTGAAAGAAAGAGTGAACAACTTGCACTTGACACCTTCATGGACAATGCCATTAGTATTAGTATTTTGAATAAATTGAAAAACATGTTCAGATTCACATGTTAACCCCTCACCTTCAAATTTAACTTTTGACAAGAGATTGAGTATCTTTAAAGGAGTGCTACGTTTAGTTTGTCCAAAAAGACATCTCCAAATAGGGGGTTGGACAGGAGCCATTGATTATAAAGACAATGAAAATATTGACTCCAAGTAAGTTAACTTGTCATCCAACCTACCTTCTAGTGCATTTTATGACACCACATAAGAAGAATTGATAAATCTGAAATTATTTACAAGCCAAAGGATAAGTGACAGATTCAAATGATTGAAATCTTATTCATTAATCATCTTAGGCCATTCATCTAATACCATTTGTTGATGGACATATTTGGCATGTCATCAACATAAGAGAGATACCTGATTTGAAGATACAAAGTTAACCCGTAGTCGTTTGGTGTAGATATATCTGATATGTATACGGGCCTTATTTCCAGTAATGGATGTTTGTCCTTCAAAGGAGACTTTCATATTAAGTTTTTCTAAATATTAAATGCATTTTTAATCTAAGATACAGTTGTAATTATGGTCTAAAATACGAATGCAATCCTAATTTAATGTACACTAGTGGGTATTCTTATCTCTAATCTAACAATGCATATTAATATACAAATTTATTCTTAAAAAAAAAGAACTACTCCCACTAGGCGTCTTAGAAATCTAGATTTAAACTACTCCCACTAGGTGTCTTAGAAATCTATATTTATTTAGTTTGCAGGAAAGATTAATAATGTTAATTTTTTTTAAATACATTATAAAACTTTGTTTATAACCTCTTATAATGTAACGTGTTAAATATAATTAATAAAAAAAATCATTAATTTATTGCATAACCATTGTAATGCAAACTATAATTATTTATTTTTTTTTTTATAAAACTTTGTTTATAACATATTATAAGGTAACGTGTTAAATATAATTAATAAAAAAACATTAATTTATTGCATAGGCATTGTAATGCAAACTACAATAAAAATAAATTAGCACATCTATATAGTTTGTGGCTGGATCACGTCGATAGGGATTAAATGGTTAAGATATAGTTATAGAATGGAAGACACTTTGGATTTTTTTTACTCCTCATATTCTTCTAGTTAAAGAGGTTCAAGTGTGAGTTATCCATGCCTAGCAACATGTTATCACAGACATTCATTTATCAACTAACAGTTATTTTTTATATTACTTTTCTTTTTATCTCACCTTCTTTAGATATCTTCCATGAAGTGTTGGTTATCCATTATCAGCTATAAATTATCCATGCATTAGTACCAACTATCCATTAATAAACTAGTTACCAATTATTTTTTATATTCATTTTTTTATAATTGTTTATTTCGAATTTTGAACTACTACCATAAAATCAATCTCGATAATACACTTGTTAGGCCTTAATCCACCTCAAATCTCAATAAATAATGCACTTGTTAGATAAGGAGTAAGCTAGCTATGGAGCAATCCTCCCTCATCGACGGAGGAGGAGCAAAGTTAACGTTGGCTTTGCTCCTCTCCATCCGATGGAGGGAGGATTGCTCCATAGCTAGCTCACTCCGTTAGATAATATCCACCCCAAATTTTAATAAAAAATAATTAAAAAAACAACCTGACCTCCCATCAACAACATAACCCTGATCTCAAATAATCCTTTCAGCAACATGCTCTTTTCCCTTGGAAGCGAATATCTTCTCTGCATTTTACATCTCTGGATCATCTTTTCCACGTGGCAACTAGGATTTCTTTTGAGCAACGTCCATGTGTCAAAAGGATTGATATCTTGCTGGACGTTAATCTCTAATCTTTTCGACCTCAACTGCATTGGCTTATACGATCTCAACTGCAAATCTTTTGTGGCAATTCAACCATTGTTTACCCTGGCTTGGTGGCGTAAATAACCCTTTGTATTTTATGCATTTTCTGCAAAAGAGAAGAGTGAAGTATTAAAAACATCACTCAATATATATTTAAAAGACATTGTTACCCTTTTGATGGAAAAGACAGATTACTCAGACTAATCACAATTGAAAATATGCTTCTTATCTTTTAAATTGTTCAATCCACAAGAATGGCAAGCTTTTTGGGATAACATGCTCTCATGGTAATTAAGAATAGTTTAAAATATGATTTTAAAGTTAGAGGGATATACATGCAATTACAATAATTTCTTTTATGATTTTAACAATAAAAAGTCAATGAAATCTTCACATGTGTATTCAAATGTTATCATAAAAAATTATCACTTCAAGCATTTTGTCTATTACAAGAAACATTTATGATTTTTATAATTATGAATAAAGCATAAATTTTAATGAAGGTTTAACAATCATAAACATTTGATACACCATTCAAATTCAGAATTGTGAGTTCATTTCTATTCCTCTGCATATATTCTTTCATGATGTGGATCAAGTGGAAATCATGAAGGATAAGTAGAATTCCTATGATGGGAAATCAATCCCACCAATAAGAGGTAGAAAGGATACTTATTTATCTTTGAGTTGGTCCATTTAGAAAGGGTTCTACGAGATACCTTGGGTTAGTTCCACTTAAGGGAAGGATTTAGGACCTGTGTACATTTTCCTTCAATTATTTACTTAATTTCCTAGTTTTTTAAATTTGGATTACATAAAATTTCGTAATTCTACATTTCGTGTAACAAGTCTTGTAGTAGTTCTACATTCTGTAGTATTTTTTGTAGAAAGTTTTATTTCCATTCTTAGTTTAGAGTTTTTCTTTCCTTATGATTCTAGGATTTATATTTATTATTATCATTTCGTTTACTTTACATACATGCATACACTACTAAAGTTTTCCAAGGTTCACCCTATGCATCTTGAAGATATGTCTGTACTAGGAACCACTTGATTTCTTGCATAATTTTTACCTTAGTCAAAGTAGCATAGATTATGATCACCATTGGTTACTTATCCATGACCTATGGATTTACCCTTACTTACCCCTCTAGTAGGCAGTAAGCTAAACTCTAGACCATTTGCGCTTAAAATCCGACTAGTTTTCTAGCCAAAATCCAGTAGAAATTGTTCAAAGGGTAGTTTTCAGTGATTGGAATTGCATAATCTGGGTGCCCCAAGGGTAATCGAGGGCCGTGAATCCATTTCTGCAATAAAAATTGCAATTTTAACACTGAAAATATCATTTTCAACAACAAATCGTGTTGTCGGATTCCAACCAAACTTGCCTGAAAAGGTGCAAATGGTCTAGAGATTAGCCAACCCCCTCTAGTGGTGATAAAAAATTAGGTTCCATCCTAAATATTTAGATCTTGCATATTTGTACTTTTAAGATTAGATTTCATTTATGTTTTAGAATAGATGGGTGAGTGCACAAAGTTGAGGGACCTTTTAGATGCAATGGTGGAGTGAAGTCAATCACTCTTGATCCATAAAATAGAAAACATCCCAAGCAACCATGAACCTGCCAAGCCTAGTCCCTAGGCTACCAACAGGTATGAAAAGTAGGATAGTAGAGCAAAACGCGCCTCCATTTTATTGAATCAAATTGCGCCTCCGTTTTAGTGATTAAAATCACACCCCCGTTTTGTAAAACCTGTTTTTTTGTTAAAACAGGTCGAGCCCGTCATTTTCGCCACATCACGGCGCTGTTGGAGTTGGACGGAGCATAATGCGAGTGGGAGAATGTGTTTTTGGGTGTGCCAAAGCCATCCACCTACACCTTTGGATCAACCTCCTCTTTGTGAGGTATTTTCTTCATTTCTTCTCATTATTTTTTTCATAAATTCATTAATTTGTTTTCCCTAATTTGAAAAATTAAACCAAAATAAATTAATTTATGGCCAATGGAAACCAAAACCCCAATGCAATTGGCTAATGGAAACCAAAACCCCAATTTAATCATAAAAATCAAATAATTTTGATTATTTACCAAAATTCATACCCAAAATTCACATGCCCAATGGAAACCAAAACCCCAATTAAATCATAAAAAACAAATCAATTTCACTATTTCCATATGCATATTCACAAGTATCATTGTGAATGCATACCAAAATCCACAAATATGCAAAGTTTGTCAAGCACTTTGCAATTTTGCATAAGTAATTTACATGCCCAATGTAAACCAAAACCCCAATTAACTCATAAAAAACAAACGAACTTCACTATTTGCATATATGTATATTCACAAGCATCATTGTGAATCCAAACCAAAATTAACAAATATGCAAAGTTTGTCAATTATATTGCAAGCTTGCATACAACTAAAAAAAATCAAGTAGAATTCATATATTCCCTAAAATACATAAACAAACATGGTAAATCCCTTGCCTCTATCTAAAATATCGAAGTTGGTCGTCCAAGAACATCAATAAAAACCTTATGGTTTTGATGAAACTTCCTAATCCAAGTGTTAAAAAAAAGTATAGAAGCTTCCCATGCTTTTAACAAATATTTCCTCTTGACTGAAGTCTACTTTTTTGTTAAGGTCAAGACAACGAAGTTCAACAATCGGCTCTACGAACATGAAGATACATAGGTAGGTTGATGTGTTTGATTAAACATGCCAATCACATACTATCATACATGATATAATCCAGTGGAAACCTTGCAACCATAAAATCCACTATACACAATTGTGCATTTAAAGTCTCTCATGGGTATATAGAAAGATGGCATAGAACTAAAATAACATCAAGTGGAATCCATACATGGCCCAAATTACATATAAACAAAGATCTGCTAAATAGAATTTGGAGTCCCAAAAACACCACCCTACAACAAATAATTACATATCTAACAAAATCGTTTCCTATACTGGGATTTTAATCATCAATAGCACATTATGTCGCTTATTCTAGGGTCTAGTCGTTGCCTCTACCCACAATCTGGGTGTTGGTCCTGCAAGGGCATTAGTCAACACCTCACAATTTCGATGAAACTTCATAATCCAAGCCTTAAAATAAGCTAGAGGAGCTTCGCAATCAACATATGCACATAAGACATTTTATGTACACATGCATATGGAAATTGGAATTAATACTTGAATTTATGACATAAATTTAAAATGAAAAAATGTTAAATGTTTATTCTTTACTGTAAAATTCAAGATCAATTTTTAAATTTACATAATAGATTTAGTTTATGTTGTTATTTGTTGTACATTAGTTATACAGTTTTCAGTGCTAAGAGATGTCATTATATCATGTGTTTATATTTCTAATGATATTTTATATGTATTTATGATTGCAGTGGCTACTATGGATAACAATGTTGAGATATTGAGGGTTATTGACCATCTGAGAGAGATTGGTTCTGCTTGGAGGGGTGGAGATGAGCTCCACCTCTCCTTGTCAGATTCATTGTTGACTATTGTTGATATGATCGCAAGATCGAATGATGCTTTGTATAGCATCACATCGTATAGGGAGAGGAAAAGACAACAATACGTTAATGGGTTGAGCTACAACGAGGTAAAGAAGTTGAAAATAACAAAAGAAAACATTTATACATTGTTTAGACTGCCTGGGATGGATGACATTCCGAAGATCACCAGGCCACATATTTCTATTGAGTGGTGCACCTTTCCGCCCATTAGAGACCATTGCATGGATAGGTGGTACATGGTATTTGACATTCCCCTGCACAACAATAGGGAAGTACTATTGTACTTCCTACGAAAGTTGTATGCAGAGTTTGTGATGGGGAAACATGTCAACTATTTTGACATGTTGGGCTTCCAGGGAGTTGGTAGGGGGATTCCCCAACACCGACCCAATGCTAGGCATAGAGATGCCAATCCACAAATACCTATACCTCATTCCCAGCTACCGAAGGCAGACATCCCTCCTACACATGACATGGTTTCCCAGACATAGGAGGCATTTTTTACTCTAGCTGAGATGGTCTCTCGACACATGACCACTATTGACCAGACATCGTCATCTTCCTTTGTTGGGGTACAACCACCAGCTTCTGGTGGTACAAGAACATCTATTGGTGGGGATAGACCGAAATCTCATGTGCCTCAGAGTGAGCCACACGTCTGCACATCATTTGGTCAACCCTTATGGTCCTGGACCAAGACATGGTACCTCTACGATGACTGGTGGTCAGGTAAGGACATTGTTAAAACTCTATTATTGTTCAATTTTTAATTTTTTCGTTCTGTATGTAACATATTAAAAGATTCATAATATATGCAATATTTACTCTTGCAGGAGATTGATGCCTCTCAGGGGGGTGGTACTGCACCTGGTGTGGTTGTACCTGAGGCCCAAACAACCACCATTAAGGTAATATTTAAACATTTGTCATTTTGTTAATACATATCATTTTGTTAATGCATGTGTTAATCTTGATTAATTTGTTAAATTGTCTAATATTTACAATTTTTTAAGCTGCAGGAACCCCACTTAGAACGTGATGCTGGAGACATTGATCTCAGCGAAATACTCCAAGGTGGAATTTATGATTACTTGAAGAATGTAAGTACATGGTTAATGATTGAATCTTGTTCGAATTATTTAAATTTCTTACTGTACACTCCTTTATAGATTGCTAATATTTATAATTTGTAAACTTGCAGATGCTATCAGCATCTGAAGAGGGGAAAGAAATTGACGGAAGCGGTCACTCCGGGGAGATATGTGCTAGGCAGGGGTAAGTATATTACAACATGTTAGTTTTTTCAGTACATATTATTCCATCCATTCAACTCCATGTCGAACTATGGTAACACTTTATGACTCAGAGACATCATCGCAAATCTCTGCACCGCCTCTTTGGTTTGGATCTCCCCATAGTCCAAACATAGATAAGGGGGTTGTTTACATCAGATGACCCTCTTCCTTGAAAAGAGCGGGTGTGCATGAGGATCAACCTACTCATCCCACGGTAATGTACACACTTCCAATGGTCGTTGCTGGTTAGCTTTGAATTCACTTCACAACTAGTTTTTCTTAATGTTATTTTCACATGTTTACAACATCAGGATGTAGAGTCATCTGTACCAGACCTTAGTGGGGTTGTTGATGTTGCAGTCAATGTTGCATCTACAATAGGGATAAGTCACACTCACGTACATCTACTTGAATATTTGTAATTGTACAGTTCATTTGTATTGTTTATGGACATGCACAATGTCTAACTATCTTATCATTTGGTAAATGTAGCCACACGTTGGTCCATTAGTGCACGCAACTGAGGTTTATGTTCAACCTACGACTCCTCTTACTACTAAAGAGTCCCAACCTCTTCCCGTAGAAATGGTTTTTTTGGTGAGATGTTCATTTTTTACATAATTGATGAGTACTTTCTCATTCATGTGCATGTTGATAATTCTTGAGATAATCGACATATTTTTTTTATTCGCAGAGAAGCATTGCAGAGAGACTCTCTGGAAGGAGGAGGACACCATAGGCACCTACACCCACGATGGATGCAATGAGTCTTTGTTTTATGTACAATTGAGTCATATTTTAAATTTTCAAACTTTGTTATTGCTGGATAGTACTAGTTCAGCTACCTGATCAAGAAATATTGTCATTGATTTGCAGTCGCCAGAGTTGCATAGTGGTTGCCGAAAGAGGAAACAAGCATCAGGGTCTGGGAAAAACAAGAAAAATTTAGAGTTTTGATGTGTTAGTCCAGGACAAATATGTATTTTTATGTACAATCTGAAGTTAAAAAGTATAGGGGCGCGGTCCAGGACAGATGTACTTTTGTTTGCACATGTACATCAAAGATTTTTTTAATACATGTACATTGACAGGCCATAGATGGGCCTTCTATTTTTGTATTATAACTTTCATGATATAAAAATGATTTCATATCAAGGCTTTTGAGATATTCATGGTTCAGTCTTTTAAGTGTGATTATACACGTGTGGCCAAGAATGCTTCTATGTGTAATGTTCCCAAATTTTTATAGATTTTACGATTGCATGGAGATATGAGTTATAAATTTAAGAACAATGCACAATTACAATATTAGTAATGACAAAAATGTACATTTCAATTTTTTTTTACCACGATCCAATTGCATATACAATGTTATATTAACAATGTTAAATTGTATTCACAAAGATGGAACATACCTAATACACATAAGAAGCCAGCACAACGAAGCAACTAATCCAACTAAGTGGAATACAAAAGCACCTTACCCACATAACAACCTAACAAACTTTTAAAGGATGCATGAAGTTGATACACCTAAGTGATGCACCTGTGTGGTCTACATAAATAAAATTAGTGTTTGGCATGATGTCTTTCATCTAACGAATACATGGGATTCACATCAAACCTAAAAGTATCCGAGTTTTATAAGGTTGATTCAAAATAATGGTTATGACTATATCCTACACATTATGTATATCTTGCACATTATTTTATCATTTTGATAATGTACATGGCATTTGATGAATGGCCTCGAGGAACAACTTTGGAAGAGATGAAAATTATGTGTGATTTTATTATAGTTTAAATTGATTAGAGAAGTACTATTTTGAATCTTTTGTTATAAATTTATCTTTATGGAGTATTATTCGAAACATTCGTAGTGTGAAGATATATATATTTTGTAATAATGGCGTAATAGGTTGGCCACTTGTTTCTAAACATAAACATGTTCCATTACATGGTTACTAGCGTAATGGCATTGTCTCCTCCTGCATTTCATCATACAAATGCTCACATCTCTTGGATGACCAAGCTAAATTAATATGGGAAAAAACCTTCTTTCGAATTTCCAGTCTCACGAATGATATTCAAGATCCTAAGATCAATTCACCTCCACATAGATATTGACAACTCCTTTCGCCTTGATTAAAACAAAAATAAATAACATTTCTTGCTTGACAATGATGGGAAATAAGTCAAGTTAAACACCCCACAACAGGTAACAAAATTATCAACACCTACACATGGAATAATAGTTTGCAACAAGTATTTTTTCAAGAGGAGAAGATCGACAATCACCTTCAAGCTGACCTCTATGTGCAAATATTTCACATTCACTAACTGAGCAAAACCCTAGTTTCCAAAATTGACAAAAAAAAATGATCCCTTGTCCATGGACCCAGAGTAGAGGGCCACCCTAGCACTATCTCAATGTCCTGAATCCAACGGAGCCGATGGTTCGTCGATCCGAGCAAAGACAATCATTCTATCGCATGTTGAATCCCACCTCCTATAGGATTTCAGGGACACCTGTTGAATCCCTACCGGGGGAATAGAATGGAAACCGTGCATCAAAAAGGGCTTTTGGTGGTTCATACAAGTGTGTTTAGGTAGGTTCCATGTGGGAATGCTAGCAACACGTTCACGGTCGAGGAATTTGCAAAGCTGACCCCTATGTGCAAAAATTGGACATTCACTTACTGAGCAAAACCCTAGTTTCCAAAATTGACCAACAAAATGATCCATTGTACATGGACCCAGAGTAGAGGGCCACCCATAGAACTATCCCAATGTCCTGAATCCAACAGAGTCGACGTCTTGTTGATCCGAGAAACGACCATAATTTTATCGCACGTTGAATCCTACCTCCTACAGGATTTCAGGGACACCTGTTGAATCCCTACTCGGGGCATAGAATGGAAACCGTGCATCAAAAAGGGCTTCTGGTAGGTCATGCAATTGTGTTTAGGCATGTTCCATGTGGGAAAGCTAGCCACACGTTCACAGTCGAGCAATATGTGAAGCTGACCCCCATGTGCAAAAACTTGGCATTCCCTTACTGAGAAAAACCCTAGTTTCCAAAATTGACAAAAAAATGATCCATTGTCCATGGAACTAGATTAGAGGGCCTCCTGTGTCACTATCTCAATGTCCTGAATCCAACAGTTCGTCAATCCGAGCAACGTCCATCATTCTATCACATGTTGAACCCCACCTCCTATAAGCTTTCAGGGACACCTGTTGAATCCCTACCCGAAGCATAGAATGGAAACTGTGCATTAAAATGGGCTTCTGGTGGGTCATGCAAGCATGTTTAGGCAGGTTTCATGTGGTAACGCTAGCCACACGTTCACGATCGAGGAATTTGCAAAGTTGACCCCTATGTGCAAAAATTGGACATTCACTTACTGAGCAATACCCTAGTTTCCAAAATTGACTGAAAGAATGATCTGTTGTTCATGGAACCAAAGTAGAGGGACACCCCTAGCACTATCCCGATGTCTTGAATCCAACGGATTTGACGGCTTGTCGTCTATTGCACGTTGAATCCCACCTTCTACAGGCTTTCAGGGACACCTGTTGAATCCCTACTCGAGGCATAAAATGGAAACCGTGCATCAAAATGGGCTTCTTGTAGGTCATGCAAGCATGTTTAGGCATGTTCCATGTGGGAACACTGGCCACACATTCACGATCAAGCACACATTCACGATCAAGCAATATGTGAAGTTGACCCCCGTGTGCAAAAATTTGACATTCCCTTACTGAGAAAAACCCTAGTTTCCAAAATTGACAAAAAAAATGATCCCTTCTCCATAGAACCATATTAGAGGGCGTCCCGTATCACTATCTCGATGTCTTGAATCCAATAGAGGCGATGGTTCATCGATTCGAGCAACGACCATCATTCTATTGCACGTTGAATCCCACCTCCTATAGGATTTCAGGGACACCTGTTGAATCCCTACTCGGGGCATAGAATGGAAACCGTGCATCAAAACGGGCTTCTGGTGGGGCATGCAAGTGTGTTTAGGAAAGATCCATGTGGGAATGCTAGCCACACATTCACAGTCAAGGAATTTGTAAAGCTAACCCCTATGTGCAAAAATTGGACATTCACTTACTGAGCAAAACCCTAGTTTCCAAAATTGACCGAAAGAATGATCCCTTGTCCATGGACCTAGAGTAGAGGGCCACCCCTAGCACTATCTTGATGTCCTATATACGTTTTGGAGTTATTTGGCGTGAAGTTGCTAATGGAGGTAGGGAGGTTGGAATTGCACCCTGTACCATATCACTCGGTCGGTCTGGCGTTTGAACATGAGCTTCATGTCCTTCTGTGTCTTCCTGACGATTAGATGGTGGAAATTGGAAATCCTCTTGGGTGGTCTGAACAACATCATCTTCTTCGAGCATACGTTCGGCATTCAACGTCTCTCTAACTTCGTCACTTGTATAGCCACGTTTAATTAAATCTGCAAAGGTTTCAGGTGGCCTTGATGTGCACCTACGTTTTACTCCTTGATCGGTGCCATGCAGTGCTCGTTCTTCTACTGATATGGAGACCAAAGGCCCCTCGAGCGAATGCTTTTGTATTTCTTGATGTGGATTGGTAGGAAGAACTATGGAATCCTCAACAACCGGAATTGGTTGAGTGTCCATAGATCGTCTTCGATTGGTCATGTCATTTCTTTTCTTCTCTCTAATTTCTTCAAGGATTTCATTGGGTATCCTCTTCCTTGCTGATTTTCTTGCTCGATTGCATGAGTTTCCCACCACCACAATGATTAATGACATATATGGTTTCCTTTGCTACCTGCTCAATGGTACTCTTCAATGGGAGACTACCCTAGCTTGGTTTCTTTCTTGCTCAATTATGTCTACATACTCAAGTTAGGGGGAAGATTGGGAAGAATGTTGCCTTTTCTAGCTCCTCAATTGCAAGAAAAACAATGGTAGAGATGCTCTATGGTGCTCCTCAATGGGAAATTCCCCAAGCTTGGTTTGTTTCTTTCTCAATTGTGTCTACATACTCCACCACAATTACCAAGTTAATGTTGCCTTTGCTAGCTCCTCAATTGCAAGAAAAACAATAGTGGAGATGCTCTATGGTGCTCCTCAATGGGAAATTCCCCAAGCTTGGTTTGTTTCTTGTGTTTCTTACTCAATTATGTCTACACACTCCACCGCAATGACCAAGTTAATGTTGCCTCTGCTAGCTCCTCAATTACAAGAAAAACAATGGTGGAGATTCTCTGTGTTGCTCCTTGCTCAATTAATAGATTCTTTCTTGCTCAATTAATTCTTTATTTCTCGCTCCACAATGTATACCATGCTCCAAGCAATAGTTAGAAACTTGTGGTGGAGATGCTTGATGTCAAAAAAAAAATTGTGTGATAATATGGTGAAGAAGAGAATGTTCACGCATTGTCTGTAACCTGAAATTGCACGCGGATTGTCAAACCTGTGTGAAATGTGTTAGAGTGTTTCTCGGATAGGTACTGCTATTGTTTATACTGAGACTAAACGCACACACGTTATTGTTAACTAAAATAGGCGCATGTTTTGGACACATAAAACGAGTGCGTGTTTTACTCTAATAGAATTTTGGAGCATTTAAGAAGTTAGTTGCACGGCTAAGGGAACATTCAAGGTTTAGGGGGAATTAACAAGCACTCCCTTAGTCTTTGTGCCTTAACACCCCCCCTCTCTTCAACCTAATTATATTGTTTTACAATTCAAGGGATGTATGTGTGAAAAAAATATAGGTTAAGGGATGTTAGTAATAAGGGGATACATAGGGATGTGTGTGTGTGTTCCAGAGAGATAGGTTAGGGGGTGCTAGTGGTAAGGGGAGACATAGGTATGTGTGTGTGTGTTTTTCAGAAGGGAGACATAGGGATGTGTGTGAGAGAGAGCAAGAGGAAGGGATGTGTTAGGAGTTT
>LPNX010101020.1:503969-549254 GCA_001517045.1 Pseudotsuga menziesii | reverse complement strand
GATGTGTAATGTGAGTGTCTGTGAGAGAGAGAGAGAGGGTTGGGAATAGATCGGGGGGTGGGGGATAAGTGTAGTTGGATGAGTTGGGGAGAAAGAAATAAGTGGAGAGAGAGGTTTTAGGTGTTGGGAGTGAGAGAGAGGTGCTAGGGTGATGTGTGTCTGTGTGAGAGAGGAAGAGAGAGAGAGAGAGACAAAGGAAGGGAGCTTTAGGGGTTTCAGTGGGGGGGCGCTAAGTGATTAGAGATAAAACAATAAGGGGTGTTTAAGAGTTAGAGGTAGAGAGAAAGGGTTATGGGTTTATGGGTGGGGGGGAAGGGACATACAAGTGTTAGTGGTAAGGGGGGACATAGGAGTGTGAGAGAGAGAGAGAACGAATGGGGTGGTGGGGTGTGAGGGAGAGAGAGGGGGGATTAAAGGTAGGACAGGAGGAGGGCGGCTTATAGGTAGGGAGAGGAGGAAGGGGCGTTAGTAAGAGTTAGGGGGAATAGGGGAGCGTGGGGGACATAAAATAATTTTAGTATTGGTATAACTTACAAAACCAAATTCATTGTAGTAGTTAAAAACGCGCGCGCACGTTGTGATTCATAAAAACGCACTCCCGTTTTTATCAATGCGCACGTGTTATTGTTCATAATAATGAGCACACGATTTGTTTAAATTTAAAAATGTATTCCCTCCAAATGATAAGGCCGAGCCTCCACCCATGCTTGCATGGAATTCTTATGCCTATGTGTCTGCTTTAGACTTTGCTTCGGATTGAACATGCTTATGCCTCGGAGTATGATAAACCATGGCTAATTCAACATTATATCCAAATTTTCAATATGCTCATGTTTAGCCGTTTGTCTGAGTATGCTGCACACCTCCATTTTTTATGAGATTTTAGAAACATATATGATTTTTTTTGTAGATTCCAAATATGTAAATTTTAACAAGAAAACTTTTTTTTTCTATTTTTTATTTATTTATCTATTGTCATCACTCCTCAACTCAAAAAACACACTGTTAGTGTTTCGTCCATATCTCTTTCGTTTCTCAACCATTTAAAAAACAAATTGTATGGTGCACTAAAGAACACTGACCTCTATATGCTATAAAAAAACTATTTCCAAATAATTGCATTAAGACATTCAAACGCTGCACCCGCAATTGATGTACCGTTTTCGAGGTTTGATCTCTTAAATAATTAAAAAAAAAAATTAAAAAGATTATTTTTACTATTGGAAAAATAGTCATGCACTAGTACTATATGTTCTCTATATGTATATTTTTTTTCTTAAGTTTATTCCATCATAAAACATATACCTCATAATTTGTCCCAAAAATAAAAAGTGCCCGTTAAAAAATATCTAACTTTAGATAGTTAACAACATTTTCAATAGAAAAAATATATATATTTGGAAACGTTATTCAATTTCCTACATTTCTTGTTTTTTACTCATCGCAAGATTCATTGTGTAAGTGTCTCAAAATATCCATGCAAGTTGATGGATGCATGTTTTTTGAGTTTTCTATTGCATCTAACGCGTCAAAATAGACCCTCATCAGCTTGCACACACCCAGATTTCATTTCCTATTTATTAGGTTAGATTTCATTTATGTTGTTAATATATATTTCAATTCTCACTAAGATGACAATATCATTGAAAACATATCTAGGGTTGCATTAATGTTTTAAGTGGGAAGAAATCTAAGTTTATACTAGAAGAAAACAAATATTTTTAATTTTTTTTAGCTATCTAAATATAACATTTGAGTAATATGATGATAAAAAAAATTATATATAATTAACTTTATATCGATTGAGATTTTTTTAAATAAAAAATAGATTAAAAAATTAAATATATAAAAAAGTAAAATATGTATTAAAATTAAAATGGACAATAAAAACAATAATTCTATATTGAAAATATAAAATATAATGAATAAGAACCACCTAAAACATGATATCTTAATACTTTGATTTCCTTAATAAGTTTTGAGTAGGATCACTAATTCAAAGCTCCATAAATACTGAGTTAAAAAAAAAAATCCTAAAATCACAATTCTTACAACGCACCCGACATCATATATCAAAATAAAACCAACATAACATCATATATCAAAGTAAAACCAACATATTTAAGCGGATAGGGGTCACTATCTCAACTCCTTGGCAGTTTAATGATGGGATTAGGGACCAATGGCTCTAATTTATTCTGCCCCTGCCCCATTTTCTGACACCTATCTATGGGAAGGTTTATTGACATAAATGTCTATTGTTTTTTAATTATAGATTACATTTGATTACCAATTTGATTATCAAATTAATATCCAACGTTGTCGTCAATTTGCCACGTATAGGAAATTGTAACAATTATGGGTATAGGTATAGTGGGAAAATCATGAAGAGAAGAGATATCAGCAAATTATAACGGCTGCCACGTTTCGAATAGAAATTATCCCTCTCAGAGTTGTAGGAATCAGAGGGAGGTCAAGAAAAACACAAAGCCGGAAAAGATATATCATTATGTGATTAACATTAAGTACATTGGCTTGAATTTAAAATGTCAAAAATTAATATGATATGGTACAACAAATGATCTACTAACCTCAAAAGGATTATAAAATCATAATTCTAAATACAAACCCAACGACATATTTAAGGATAAAAATTATATAACAATAAAAACTTCATTTTATGTGAAATGTTGTGAGGTTTTAAGTAAAAAAAATACATATTTTAAAATATTATTAAAATTTATTAACTACAAAAATATAAAAAGAAAATATACCAACTATAAAACATATAAAAATAATTTAATCAATATAGATATGTAATATGAAAACTCAAACCACTATTCTACTAATAAAATATTATTTAAGAAATGTCCAAAAATATCCAATATCAAAATTCAAACCATCTATTAAAACTCAAACCATCATTCTTGTCATAAATAAAATATTATTTAAAAAATGTTCAAAAATATCCAATATCAAAATTTAAACCATCCATCAAGACTCAAACCATCATTCTTATCATAAAAGAAACAAAACAATTCGAAGTTCTGTAGATCATAGTCCCAAACGGGGAAAAACCACTATAATTAAATTGGAGATCATAGCCCCAAATGGAGGAAAAATCAAGATAATTAAATTGAAATTACAAATTTTGGATATGTTTTTATGTTCTTTTATATAAAATTTGCATATTATTTTTTCAAAATTTAAATATCTAATTTTTAATTGATAGTCAAAGTTTTATAAACTCTTACCGGCCTTCTACTCACCTTTCTGAATATTATCAAAAATTGCATTATCAATAAACTCACCCAAAATATAATATGCTAGAGTGCGACCATCTTCCAAGTGCTTGCCTGAAAAGATCAGACGTTGTTGGTCAGGCGATATCCCTATAAAGTATACAAATGGGAGAATAAATAATTGATTTAGTTGTTTGGAAGGAAACAGAAGAATCTATTTACCTTCTTTGTCCTGGATTTTAGCCTGGACATTGTCGATGGTATCGCTACTCTCAAATTCTAAGGTTATGGTCTTTCCCGTAGGGTCTTCATGAATATATGCATCTTGATGGCTGCCAAATACTTCCCTGCAAGAAATTCACTACATCATTACTTCAAAACACTATTTTTTACTCTGGAACCATAGTAGACATAACCTAGGGAACCAGAGAAGACACAACCCAATTCTTCCATGCCTGAAAAAATCTGTAGAATATAATTATTTATATGCACCTTCAAAAATATCACGATAGGGGTTAGATTTCTTCTGTACAAAATTGAAGAATTGCATATAACAAACTCAAGTTATAAGCATTTGGGTTAGTGTGAACTAACCTAAAATGGAATTCAAACTTTGAATAGCCCGTTGTGGAGGAGAAGGTCTCATTGAAAAATCCATACAAGTTCTGCACAACTCTATACATTGGGGATTCTTTAGTGTTTGAGAAGAAATCAAGAACCAGGAGGAGAGTTACAACAAAGGCTTGCAATATTCATGCAAGAAAGAGATGGCTAAAAAAAACAACTGACTGTTGGAAGATAATTCCAACCATCACCCATCAACATTGAATGTAGTAGTTGAAAATATAATAGTAGTTGAAGATGTAAATGCAGTAGATGAAGCTGGAAACACCTAGAAGTCTCTAGAAGCCCTAGAAGAATCGTGGAAGGCTTTCGAACTCCATAGACTCGCTATAAAACTGGTGTATGATGTAATGTATGCAAGATCTGAGCAGAAGCTCCTGAATAGAATAGTTTTTGTTTAATGTTTTGCTCCTCCTCTGTTTTCATCAGTAGTTTTGCTCCTCCTATGTACCACATGACAAGCAATGACGAATTGCAAAAATACTGTCGAGGTTTATTGGCACGTCTATGGACCAAACTATGCAAAAACAAGTCAGAGTTTATATCACATATCAATCAATGACCAAATTGCATTAAAACAAGTCAGAGTCTATATCGCATATCAATCAATGACCAAATTGCATTAAAACAATTAATGACCAGAAATATTATCGAGGTTTAAAGAGATGGATCCTTAATCGGCTAGGAAGGTTCCCAAGTGGGTTGCATGCACAGAATCCCTCATAATAGGCTATGAAGGTTCTAAAATTATTAATTAATATTACTTAGGGTTAATTTACCATATTAAGGCAATACATCATTGTGAGTATATGAAATCATACATTTTTTTAATAATTATTAGATTGCTTGCTTATATTAGTTAGCGGTCGGGTCTTGAGACATAAAATCCCAAAATGATATCACCTACACATAATAATAAGAACCAAGTTAAATCAAAATTTAAATAATTCCAAAAATAAAAATTATTTCAAACTATAACAAAAACATTTAAAAAAAAAAAAAAAAGAACCTATCTCCTAAATTAATCTATCTGTCCAAATTTATATTAATAAACAAATTTATTTAAAAAAAAAAAACTACTCCACTCCACGTCTTAGAAATCTAGATTTATTTAGTTTGTAAGAAAGTAATAATATAAGAATGCAATCCTGATTTAATGTACACTAGTGGGTATTATGATCTAATCTAACAATGCATATTCTATTATAACAATCTATATTAATAGATAAATTTATTTTTTTTAAAGGAGAAAAAAAACTACTCCCACTAGGTGTTTTAGAAATCTAGATTTATTTAGTTTGGAAGAAAGATTAATAAAGTTAATTTTTTTTATAGTACATTATAAAACTTCGTTTATAACCTATTATTATAATGTAATGTGTTAAATATAATTAATAAAAAAATCATTAATTTATTGCATAGCCATTGTAATGTAAACTACAATTAATTTTTTTAATAAAACTGTTTTTATAGCATACCCATTGTAATGTAGACTACAATTAATTTTTTTTTAATAAAACTTTTTTATAACATATTGTAATGTAACTTGTTAAATATATTAATAAAAAAAGCATTAATATATTGCATAAATATTGTAATGTAAATCACAATAAAAATAAACTAGTACATCTATATAGTTTTTGGCTGGATCATGTCTATAGAGATCAAATGGTTCGGAGATAGTTACAGAATGAAAGACATTTTGGAATTTTTTTTTACTCTTCATATTCTTCTAGTTAAAAAGGTTCAAGTGTGAGTTATCCATGCCTAGCAACCTGTTATCATCACCCATGCCTAACAACCTTCACCGACATTCATTTATCAACTATCAGTTATTTTATATATTATTTTTCTTTGTATCTCACATTTTTTAGTTATCTTCCATGAAGTGTTGGTTATCCATTCATCCGCTATAAATTATCCATGCATTGCTACCATTTATCCATTCATAAGCTAGTTACCAATTATTTTTTATATTTATTTTTTATAATTATTTATTTTGAATTTTAAACAATTATCATAAAATCAATCTCGATAGTATAAATGTCTCATTTTTTTCGTAAATGAAAAAACATGAACTTTAATCCACCCAAATCTCAATAAAAATAATTAAAAAAACAACTTGACCTAATCTCTTTTCCCTTGGAAACGAATATCTTCTCCGCAAGAGAAAGATAACGATCACTCTAATCTCGTAAGAGCAATATTTGCTACACCTCCATTTTACATCTCTGGATCATCTTTTCCACGTGGCAACTAGGGTTTCTTTTGAGCAACGTCCATGTGTCAAAAGGATTGATATGTTGCTGGACGTTGATCTCTAATCCTTTCGACCTGGTGGAAATCATGAGCTCCTCAATGCATTGGCTTATACAATCTCAACTGCAAATTTTTTGTGGCAATTCAACCATTGTTTACCGTGGCTTGGTGGCGTAAATAACCCTTGTATTTTATGCAAAAGACAAGAGTGAAGTATTAAAAACATCACTCAATATATTTAAAAGACATTGTTACCCTTTTAATGGAAAAGATCAGACTAATCACAAGAGAAAATATGCTTCTTATCTTTTAAATTGTTCAATCCACAAGAATGGCAAGCTTTTTGGGACAACATGCTCTCATGGTAATTAAGAATACATGAATAGTTTAAAATTAAAATATGATTTTACAGTTAGATTGATATAGATGCAATTACAATAATTTCTTTTATGATTTTAACAACAAAAAGTCAATGAAATCTTTATATGTGTATTCAAATGTTATTATAAAAAACCATCATTTCAAGAATTTCGTCTAATACAAGAAACACTTATGATTTTCATGATTATGAATAAAGCATGAATTTTGATACACCATTTAAATTCAGAACTGTGAGTTTATTTTTATTCTTCTACATGTATTCTTTCAAGATATGGATCAAAATCTTTAAAATTAAGCATTTAATCAAATTATTTTGATTTGCAAGACTCTTGAAACTTCATGTTGATCTAATTTTTGCTAGGCGAGGCATGGAATCTACTCAAATCGACTCAAGTAAGTTCAAATATGGATATACAAGCGTTGTTGAATAACCAAGAAGTCAAAAGCTTACTCAATTTACTCAATTTATATTATTATCATGAGCTTCCATAACATAAATAAGGTCCCAACATAATCTCAAATGGAAATCATGAAAGATAAGTAGAATTCCTATGATGGGAAATCAATCCCACCAATTTTGCATGGACATCTGTAATTGATTAGGAGACAACTTCCACTAATCTAGGAGTTGATTGAAGGGGTAGTTTGGATCTTATTCTTGTATAAATGATAATGAATTTTATAGCATCCAGTAAGATTATATTATGATTTTCCTCTTCATAATTTCCATTTTTCTCCCTTGTTGGTCGAGGGGAATTTGTAAGAGGTAGAAAGGATACTTATTTATCTTTGAGTTGGTTCATTTAGAAAGGTTTCTAGGATATACCTTGGGTTAGTCCCACTCAAGGGAAGGATGAAGGACCTTTGTATACATTTTCCTTAAATTATTTACTTAATTTCCTAGTTTTTAAAATTTGAATTACATAAAATTTAGTAATTCTACATTTTGTGTAACAACTCTTGTAGTAGTTCTACATTCTATGGTATTTTTAGTAGAAAGTTTTATTTCCATTCTTAGTTTAGAGTTTTTCTTTCCTTGTGATTCTAGGATTTATATTTATTATTATCATTTCGTTTATTTTACATACATGCATACAATACTAAAGTTTGCCAAGGTTCACCCCATGCATCTTGAAGATATGTATGTCCTAGGAACTACTTGATTTCTTGCATAGTTTTTACCTTAGTCAAAGTAGGATAGATCATGATCACCATTGGTCACTTATCCAAGACCTATGGATTTACCCTAACTTACCCCTCTAGTAGGTAGAAAGCTAAACTCTAGACCATTTGCACCTAAAATCCTACTAGTTTTCTTGCCAAAATCCGATAGAAATTGTTTAAAGGGTAGTTTCAGTGATTGGAATTGCATAATCTGGTTGCCCCAAGGATAATCAAGGGTCGTGAATCCATTTCTGCAATAAAAATTGCAATTTTAACACTGGAAATATCATTTTCAACAACAAATCGTGTTGTCAGATTCCGACCAAACTTGCCTGAAAAGGTGCAAATGGTCTAGAGATTAGCCAACTCCCTCTAGTAGTGATAAAGAATTACGTGCCATCCTAAATATTTAGATCTGGCATATTTGTACTTTTTAGATTAGATTTCATTTATGTTTTAGAATAGATTTCATTTCCTATTTATTAGGTTAGATTTCATTTATGTTGTTAATATATATTTCACTTATGCTACAAATCCTTCCTTTGCAATTGCATACATAGTGCATGCTACCTCGTAAGTTTGCACAAACTCTCACGTTGATCATTTAAGTAATGAGCCAAGGGATTCGGTTTTTTATAGTTGCAATTCACTAGGGCGCCAGTTACTATATTATTTGCATGACCTCAAAAACATATTTTAGGTATCCATATAGCTTTGTTAAAGTAAAATTAGGTTTAACCTCTCTTTTAGCTAGTAGTTACCTGAAAGAATATAGCCTATGTTACTTAACAACCACATTCTCAATCATAATTGCAATCACATGCCTATTATATTCATTGTTTTAATTGTGATAGGAATAAATAATAGTCGCATCATAATTCTTTAGGCCATGATATTTTAGTTTGTTATGTCTTTGATAAGCTATTTCTTTAATGTCAAGCCAAGTAAGAAGCTAAATATAAATATTAAAGAGTCCTAATTCATCCAAAGAATGCTAAATCAAGGGAATAATCGTCCAAGGATAAATATAAATATTAAAGAGGCCCAATTCATCCAAAAAAATGCTAAATCAAGGGAATAATTGTCCAAGGATAAATCTATTTTTCTTTTTGGTAAGATAAAGAGGCCTTGAACCCTAAGGTAAACATAGTAACACATGTAGAAAGAGACACGTGAGCTACTAACTTAGTGCACTACCACCTCCTCTTATTAAACCACAATTTCTTTCACTAGATATTAGATTATTAGAGATAGGAGCCTCTTGTATTGTTTATTCCACCTACTATTTGGTTGTTCATATCTTTAGCATTTGAATCATCTCTAAAGTATAAAACATCCTTAGGTGGATAAACATAATTTTCATAACATCATCTCCCTCACATTATTCTCTTAGTGCTTCTTACATATGTACACTACACACTATTATTTCTAGTCTTCCCAAGGCATCCACTAAAACTATCCCCACAGCTTCTATAGTTCTTGTGAAACACTTTTAGTTCGATCTCATCTTTCTTTTGTTATTAATTATACATCGATATTTTAAATTGTCATTTTTTTCCAATTTTTGTCCCATTATGTTAGGCATAGATGTAACTCTACAGTTTTACACAATTAGCATTCTTTTTAAGGGTATATTTCATTTATCAGGTGTACATTTCATTTACTAAACTAATGAAATAATAAATTTCAAATTATAATACACTCTCTTCTCTTTTAATACGTAATTAATACACTTGTATTTTTCATTAAACTTATTTAAAATTTATAGTTTCCTTCAGCCAATTTTTTTTAATGATCTAAGTCTTCTAAGTCGTCTTGTTTATTCTTATTTCAACAACCATACCATATACTATCAACAACCTTATAATGCCACTTGTTTCCTTTTATGAAATAAGAATATATATTATAAACTAATTATTTATATAAATAAACTAACAAATTATTTAAGCAATGCACTAAAATATAATACATTCATTACATCAATTCATAATTCACATTATACAAGCTCTTGTAGTCTTATTATTATTTCAACAACCATACCATATACTATCAACAACCTTATAATCGTGTTTCCTTTTATGGAATAAGAATAACACATTGTTGGAGGTAAGGCGGTCCACTAGACGGATGATTTAGCAGTGTGCCACTATAATTTCTAATTTGAATTACAAGTTTTCTAGCGGACAAGCAAGAAATTCCTCGTCCTTTTAGGGATGAGTTCACCATTATACAACACTTGCTTCCCCTGCGGTGCAGTACTTTTTATTAGGCATTTTTCCACATATGTGGGTTCGGTCCTCCAAGGCCTGTTAGAGCTCTCTTCAACCTGCTCATGGTTAGATCGATTGGAAAAATCAAACTCCGAAGAGGGAGCTTTATAGAGCCCTTTAGAGAAAAAGGAGCAAACTCTGGAATGTAAGCAGAAGTCTTTTTGGGACATCCTTGGGTATGTGATACGTACTCATTGCTTTGCCTAGACTGCATATCCCAACTGCTTGGACTCCTACCTGCTTAGACTCAAATAGTTCATTACATCAATTCATAATTCACATTATACAAGCTCTTGTAGTCATATATACACTACACAATACCTCATTAAAAAGTCTAGATTAAAAAAAAAATCCAACAAATTTACAATGACTACATGATAATTTTCACAGACATTTACTTACGAAAACCATAAATGATGTAAAACATTTGAAAATAGTGGAACGGAATACATAAATAAGCTCTTATTATTAAGAAGAATTGTAAAAAATGGCAAATAAGTACAAACAAAACTATACCCCACTTCATTTGGTCTTCACCTAAACGCTATGGTCTTCTCCTAGACGCTATAGTCTTCTCCTCGCCTGAAGCAACACGGTATTCAAAGGGTTGGTATTGCCACCGCTTGGCGCTTGTGCCACTGCATTGATGATTGTAGAACCTAACAACAAAGCAAAAACCAAACTCATGAACAACTTGGCCATTCTTCCTTCTGTATGCTTGCTTGTTTGCAGGCAGGACATATGTGAGAATTGTACTCTATATATGGTGCATTTGGTCCCTTGCATCAGTTTGGACCATGTCAACCACTTACCATACCGGACATGTGTTCACACACATACCAAATCTCAATTTGTCTTGATCCAGTGTATTGATATTCAATGCATTTATATTGATACAACGTATATCGTTCACACCCTTGTTACATTTGATATCTGAATGCATTTATAGGCCATAAATCAATTTGGACTATGTCAAAAATAAAAGATTTATTATGACTATGTCAACCATTAAATATAAAATATACCACAAGTTTGAAAATTCAATGATTTTTTTTTCTTTCAATGTGAATGCATTTATATTTCATAAATTTGGACAATGTAAAATATCAATATAGAATAAGTTTAAAATTCAAGTCTTTTTGGTAAGTTTTTTTTATTATAAAATCCACTCATTATATTTTTAAATAAATCCAAATTTTATGTTGTTGAAATAATCTTTTTATTTAATGTATGTTGGCATATATATATGTTTAGAATAATGCATGTTATAAGGTAGGTTATATATGAATATATGACATAATTAGTATATGTTCATATATGCACATAAGATAGTAGTGAAAGTTATTAATGTTTTTTATGGATATAGTATTATGGTAAATTATTCATTGTTTATAAGTTAAACTTCAACTAAGTCACCATTCCAGTTGAATATATTCAGAAATGTTGGTGTGATATGTCAATGCTAGTCATATCGTTAGATCATTGTTGTAATGCTCATACAAGGATGTTATATACTCCGTGAGGCATGGCCATAGAGTCTTATTTATTTAGGCATGCAATGAACTATATTAATGTCTTGTGTAGTTTTACGATCATTTCATGGACGGAAATTTGAAGAAGGATATTCAAAACCTAACTCCTCTACACAAGAGAAATAACATAAATGCTAGCAGCACTTGTAATATTACCAGCCTAGATCCAAATCCTAGGCTCTATCAAGCGCCGAGAGGGATCAAATCTCCCGAGGTGCAAACCTCTCCTCGAAAAGATCCTTGAGTGCAATACCTAAGAAGAGGTTTGCACCTCGGGAGATTCGATCCCTCTCAGCGCTTGATAGAGCCTAGGATTTGAATCTAGGCTGGTTCCAGTCGTGGGCGGTGACACAAAACTGGAGTTTGATCAACATTGTAAGGAACATGTTAACTTGAAAACACAGATAGAATTATGAGGATTATCATAATGTACATAATAAGTATTAAGGATTGAGTAAATTTTTAAAATGGAAAATAAAGACAATAATTTGGTAAGGATTAAATCAATGAGAATATGGTTCACATCGTGATCATTCTCAATCTATCTTCTTCATATTTTTTTATCTTCACTCCTGGTAGTTTTGACATCTTCTCATATCGATCATATGAGAATGGAGGTTGAAATCGTAGACCTGCCAAATCTTTAACTCAAGATATTGTTGTAAATGTCATTCCCTGCCTCTTTTGCTTTCCAATATTAATAGTATCTCTCTCCAATGTCAATCCTTGTGACTTATGGATTGTTAAACCCAAAGCGAGTTTCAATGGAATTTGTTTTTTATTACCTCTTTTGATAGATTGTAATAGGAACAACTTGAGGAAACGATTCATCCCAATTTAGAGTGTCCATGTTGGGAGCATTTGTAAACCAAAGAAACCCATGAATGTGAGGAGATCCATGATGTGGCCATTCGTAGCGACTCCAATAATCTATAGCTTGATGAAAATGTTTGAAAACCTCTTCTCGAAACATTGTATGTCTCAAGTGCATATAATGTGCCACGATGTGAGGATTATCAAATACATTTTGACGTCACCATTTCCTCACTTCACGTGGATCTGTAGGACTTGTGCCTAGCATTAATTTATGCAAATCAGGCCATTGCATATCCGCTACACTTAGTCTGAAGAATATTGTCGGGCAACCTATCTGTTGAATCAAGTAAGATAACTCTTGACGACACTTGCTCCAATATGCATGTGTGCCTGTTAATACCGTTCCAAATATCATTAATCTTTCTCCCAATCTTGAATCTGGAAGATTTTGTAAATGTTATCGTAACTCTTCCATTGTTGTGGGTAGTTCACTAATATTCTTTTTGACAAAAACTGTTGATGAAGCTTGAGCACGATGTCTCATTATGATATTTAGTAAAAAATATCTGAAGCAAGGTTGCCTTCCAAATCTATTATCATGATATCTGAGAAGATGTTTTGCATACTCATGTAGATGGACATTTTGCATTCGCGGTTGTAACCAATCAGACTCTCTTTTCAGGAACAATGTTGGAAATTCCATATCAAATAATCCAATAGTGTTATACTCATTAATCGGAGATGAGCCAATTCCAAGCCAGTTAAGCACATCAGTCAATTCCTCATTTGCGTTATTTTCATCTGGATTAGGATTATTTTCCCATGCTCTAATAATTTCTATCTCTCATGGTGCACTTGGAATCCTTGATGCAAAAGAAGTTGTTTGTAAACCGTCTAACATGTCATCAACTCCTGGTATCCCCTCAAACATTGCAAATTCTGTTTCGTCGTCAATATCGGGAAGCATAATAGAATTAAGCATATGTGAGATATCTGTTGCATTTTTAGGTAACTCTTCTACTGTGTCATAATCAACTTGAACATCCCGATAATATGGATCATTCTGAATATTATATAATAATGCATCCATAACTTTTTGTTTTCTAACAGTGAAATCATATTTGGATCCTTGTCGTCCTTTTTTTCGCACAACGACCATGAAGTCCATGTTGTTAATATGTCGTGGCAATGTCTTAGGAACATCTTTAATCTCTTGCGGAAAACTAATGGTGTGTCCTCTATATTTGTATTGTCCACCAATTGAATGCATCACCTGCAAAATTGGACTTGCACATGCTATCAACATCTCTTCAACTTGTGTGAGATATTGAAGGACATGCTGTTGAAATCCTGGATCCATGTGGTTCGCAGCTGAGAATCTATGATTAGATCCCTCTCTCAGACATCGCAAGCACATTAGACCTGTACTTGTATTACGTATGTGTACTCCAGCATATGACTCCTGGCAGACATGACACATTTGCACTTCTGCAAATTGATCAATTTGTTCACGAAATTTGCGATGTCTAGTATACATTTCTTCAGATGGTACCAATATATTATCGTCAATTTCAATCTCCTTATGTGGGACCATATTAGTATTTGGAACCACTTAAGCATCTATCACAGTTGGTTTTACTAGTATACTGGTTGAATGTTGTCTTTGTCGTTCTACATTTTGATTTATTTGTTGTTTTGCAAATCTATTTCTTTGTTCATCCAATTGCTTCAAATTTCTCTCTCGATACGCTCTTTGTCGATCAGTGTTTCGTTTTCTTAATTCTTCTCGTTCTTGTGCTGTCAATTCGTCTAACTTTCTTTTCGAGATTATTTTTGTCGAGCTGCATGTTTTTTTTTGTTCTTCTTCTTTTGCTGCTGACAATTTGCCTGTCCTCTCATCATTCTGAACATTTGGATTTATTTTTTGTTCTATTGCTGTCACTTCTGCTGTCATTTCATACATTTCGATTATTTCTGTGCTCTTCCGATTGCTTCATATGTCTCTCTCGATACACTCTTTGTCAATCATTGTTCTATTTTCTTTGTTCTTCTCGTTCTTGTGCTGTCAATTCGTCTAACTTTCTTTTTCAAAATTCTTTTTGTCGAGTTGCGTGTTGTTTTTTTCATTCTTCTTCTTTTTGTTGTTGTCATTTCTCCTGTCCTCTCATCATTCTGTACATTTTGATTTATTTGTTGTTCTGTTGTTGTCACTTCTGCTATCATTTGGTCATTTCATGCATTTCAATTATTTCTTTACTCTTCCTATTCCTTCATCTGTCTCTCTCGATATGCTCTTTGTCGATAATTGTTCCGTTTTCTTTTTTCTTCTCATTGTTCTGATGTCAATTCCTCTAACTTTATTTTACGATATTCCTTTTGTCGAAAACTATGATTTGTTTTATTCGTTCTTCTGCTGTATTTTCATCCAACTGTCTTTTTCGAAATTCTTTTTGTTGATCTGTGTTTTTTTTTCTTCGTTCTTCTCGTTGTTTTGCCATCATTTCATAAGATTTGATTCCTTCGCCTATTTCTCTCATAGCATCTTCCACATGCACATCTTCCATTTCTAGTTTAGAAACTATATAAAAAATGTCAAACATTAACATATATGCTGACATTTATGCATCTAGGAAATATAAACTAAAAGCAATGCATCGTTGGAATAACAACTACACTTAAAAAAATGCAATAAGAAAAACCATACACTGAAAACTATGCAAGTATACAACTCACTTTACATGAAATTCTAAATTATTAAATTCTATATATTTTCAAGACAAAAAGGTGATCTAGGAGGATTGAACCTTGGACCTCACACTCATTATCCCAACACCCTTACGACTATACCACAGGTAGTTCCTATTATGCATGGCAAAGAATTTTTATATATACCCGTCACATACCTGAATTTAATATTTTTTAAGACAAAAATTTGATCTAGGAGGATTGAACCTTGCACCTCACACCCATTATCCCAACACCCTCACCACTATACCACAGGTAGTTCCTATTATGCATGGCAAAGATTTTATATATGTATCTGTGACATACCTAAATTTAATATTTATATTAAATTTAATATAAATATTAATTTTAATATAATATTAAAATTAATCTAAATATTAAATTCAATTTAAAATGTAATATTATTTTTTTAAATATTAACATTGAATTTTAATATTTTAAATTTTAAAATGTAATATTATATCTTAACATTGAATTTTGCATTTGCAGGTGTAGGCAGCGGCGACAAAGGAGGAGGATGCGGTGGAGGAGGGGTGCGGTGTGGGAGGAGGAGGAGAGGACGGTGGAGGGGAGGAGGATGCAGTGGAGGAGGGGAGGACGGTGGGAGGAGGAGGGGAGGNGAGGGGGGGATGTGGAGTGGGAGGAGGAGAGGAGGACGGTGGAGGGGAGGAGGATGTGGTGGAGGAGGAGGAGGGGAGGTGTAGGAGATTGCGCAGGAGGGAGGACATAGTGGATTAGGGGTGCGGCGTGGGAGGAGGATGAGGGGTGCAACGTGGGAGGAGGAAGAGGGCTGCACAGTGGGAGGAGCATGCAGTGCACTGGGAGGAGAGCTGCGAGTGGAGCTAGAGCTGGAGATACGGGGGAGGGGAGGCGGATTTGGATTTGCATCTGAGGAGCTAAATAGAGCTACTAATAGATTACCTAATCAGATTCCTCGTCTCGAATAGCTGCTTGAGAATAATTATTGTTTTTCTATAATATTTTTGTTGTTTTGGTGTATTAATATTTACTACTTTTTACATTAGTTACTTCAATATTACAAACGTTACATCACGTTACAAGATCTCACCCATAATATTCACTATCACTATTATTTTTTGTCGACATGTTACAAACGTTACATCACGTTACAAGACCTCTCCCATAATATTCACTATCACTATTATATTTTGGCCACATGTTACAAACATTACTAATGTTACATCACGCTACAAGATCTCTCCCATAATATTCAATATCACTATTAATTTTTGTCGACATGTTACAAACATTACTAATGTTACATCACATTACAAGATCTCCCCCATACTGGGCTGTAGAGTGCCTCTCGACGCAATAACCACTCAGGCCGACCTGTACATGGTCTCCATTGATGAGAAGACTGTGGTCAATATTGGTTCCAGGTTTGATTTGGGACAAAGCGCACATTCCATCGAATTCTAAGTCACCACTTCTGGAAAGAAATATAGCGTGTGAGAGAAGAGCAAATGAAACCTTACCCAGGACTAGACCCCTACTATAGTTTAGTTGAGTTTGTATAGTACTATTTTTGACAATCCTAAATAAATCCCTACTAACTGTCCATCAATACTTGGGATCTTATGCATTTGAAAAAGGTTCTAGCATTCATCTTAACTCTTATTTGAATATTTCAGTCATGAGATCTTCATTTGGTACATCATTTGAAAATTGACGAAAATAAGAGGTAGGATTGATACTTTTCACAATTTTCACCTTTGGGGGCTCTTGATACAAGGTCTTCAAAGGCTCAACCCCCAACAATGCTTTGTCTTAAAAAACAGTAACTCTATTTCCATCTTCTTTAGGAATTTCCCATGTAGAGTTGATATTTTTCCAATGCTATGTAAAGGCATGGAAAACTTTAGCGTTTTTATCTCTCTCATCCATCTATAGATCTCAATTTTCATCCTCCCCACCAACTCTTTCCTATGAAGTAATTTTTATTCTTGGCTTCATGTTAATTCATGTGAGAAGATGCATGTCATATTCAAGATATAAAAAGGGTAGGTTTTTCATATTCTATATCCAACATCTCTTGTTGGGTCATCTTAGCTTTCTATTTTTTCCATTCCCCAGCCACCTTTTTACGTTCTTTAAATTTGCAACAAATTGTAACATGTGTTGGAATTTGATTGTAGTCTAGATGTGTTGGAATTCTCAATCCTCCAAAAGGGAAAAAGGTCTCACCCAAAGTGCAACCAAGATCCTTGTCAGATGGGAAAAAAACCATAGGGTTTATGGAACTTACTACCAATTGGTATCTGAACATTCAAGTACTAATGTGAAAACAAGAACCACAAGTGGAAAGGTCTGTGACAAGATCAGAAGGACAATGCGAAAAAAATGGGGAGGGAGAGCATGAGAAGAAGGAAAATGCAAATTGAATGGTGGGGAAGAGAAAGAAGCAATACAGTGCAAAGTTGAAGGGTAAATCCTCTATGAACATAGAATTTTTTTACAAGGAAGCATTTAAGAATAAAAATATACTACCAATGTGCTTGTGCTATGAAAAAAAGCACTAGCATGAATGCATGTGCTATGAAAATGACCTATATCCATTCTATACAATATGGGAAACAATTGTAGTAAAAGCATTATTCATTTGAAGCAACTTAAGGTGAACTATAGGAAAAGTCATTAGCTTGTTTTTTACGACCGTTATTAGAGAAATGCATTAGGCGTAGACAAAAAAACAATGATATCACATCATATAGAAGAGAAAAACACTAACCAAATACTTTATGTGGGAAATGACAATTATGACAACTATTAACATTGATCGCCACTATAACTAGTAAAAATATCACATGGGTACTGAGAAAATTCCTTGAACTAAATTTGCATTTACAACATCACCACAATAAAAAAACACAATGATACTCGAAACAACCATGATCAATTTCATAGGCATGTTTAAAAACATTATAATGAATTCTATGAAGATTTATAAAATGAGCAATCATAATGGAAAATAGTCATAACAACAATTTGAAAAGTATATGTGCAATGTGGAAGAAAATATCATAATGTAACGTAGCATGTACGCCACCAAACAAATAGGTAATCATTCCCCTTTAAATATAAATGGATCAAATATAACTAGTGTGCCCTAACACTACACTGTAACTCACCCTAATGCTACACAACCACATAGATAACCATCAGTGACTAAAAACGTAAGCAAAGCTCTGAACAGGATCCAAAATTTCTTAACGATTATAATTCAAATCAATTAAAAATATAAAAATAATCAACGGTGAACATCAACAACTCACAATCACGTGGAAGCGTCATTAAAACATGAACTAAATAGCTTGAATTCTAAACAAAATCAAACCATAAGCTTAAACAACCTAGACTTTAATAACATATTAAACCTCAATTAAATTTTAATTACATATTAAAACTCATTAATCAACGTTAAACAACTTTAAAAAAAAATGAAGTCGACAACCTAAATAAGACAGAAGGTCAGTGCAAGCTAATGATGGTCACTTTTGGTGCATTAGATGCAACAGAAAACTGAAAAAACATGCATCCCTCATCTTTCAAGGCTATTTCAAGACACTTGCACAATTAATTATGGTCTTAGTTTAAAAAACTAATTGTAGGAAATCAAATCACCTTTCTAGATATATAACTTATATTTATTGAAAATTCTCATAACTAGGTCATTTATAATGTTTTTTTACATAGATATTTTTGTTTGTTTGCAAATTATAAGTTTTGTGTCCATGTTAGTGAAGCCTTTGAGTGCCTAAATGATGGAACCAATATACAATAACTTGTAAACACGTAGGTAAGAAGTAGTACTAGTTGTGCAGTGTTATTTTTCCAAAATAAAATTAGCATGTTTTTAACTTTTTCATAATTATCTATGTGAGGAGGACTCAAAATTAGTTCACCAAGTGTTAGTGCAACTTTTGAAGGTCTTAATATAATTATTAATGATTTCATTTTTTATAGCATGTATAGGTAGGTGTCTAGTAGTGCAACATACAGTTTTTTTATGAAATGATTGAGAAATCAAAAAGTTATGGACAAAACACCAACATGGTGTTTTTTTTCTGTTAAGAAGATAAATCACAAGAAAAATAGTAAAAGATATAAAAATATAATATTTTTTCTAAAAAGTTGCATATTTGTAATGTGTTGAAAATGTTCTATCTATGCTTGCAATTTCACCATCCATGATTGTTTGTAACATATTGCAGTAGTCCAAAAAATGTTCACCTAGATCTCCATGGTCTAAGCCATAGTAATACATCATATTCCCACCATTTTTCCTCCATTTTGAACTTCACAACTAAAAATCCACCAAATATGGTCCAAAACATTATTATTCCTTCCCCATAAATGAAAGGGAAGTTGAGCATTTATTGTGATTTATCCCCACTCTCTCCAAAAAGGACCAAAAAACCCTAAAATTGAGAATGGTTCAAAATACCATAGATAAATACCATGCACAATAAAATACCATGGGTCAAGAAACCTTGGACCATCCTATAAATACATTGTGAAGGTCTCACCAAAAACACTTTTTTCCATTCACTCTTAGTCACACTTTTCGTCGTTCACCATTTTCATCACACTTTGTCATATCATTCCCACGGTGTATGTTGAGATTGATCCATACCCATTTGGATCCATTCCCCTTATTTGACAACCGTGAGTGGAGTAGACTAGAGACCAAAACCGTGGAGTTGCGAGACCATCCCCTTGGACGGCTACAGTGGCCCAACTTCAAAAGAAAGGTATTTTTTGTTCTTATTTTGCATTAGTTAGTAGAATATATTTGAAAAATAAAAAATATTGTCATTATTGCTATCATTTATTGTTGTTAGTCAAAGTTGAGCAATCCTTTGCACCATGAACTCTACCCTATGATCTAGATGATCTAGGGTAGGTGCTTTGCATGTAGAAGGGGAAAAATATCCACTACATTTTTGGCGACTCCACTTGGTCGATCCTTTCATATCTTTGTTTTTGCAGGTGTGTCTAATGGTTTGTTATTCTTGGGTACCTTTAGTAGTCACAGATATGAACCTATCATGGCAGATCCGAACCAGTCTTGCTTCAATGCCTTGCGCCCTAGCCCAAGCCGACAGCCTTTTTCCAAAAAATTCTTAGTTCCGGCCAGATCACACTTATTCGGTAGAAAGCTGCAACCAGGTTGCACCTTTTTTCCCGATAAGCGCAACCTAGGTCGTGCCTTTTTCTTGATAAGTGCGACCTGGACCAGAACTCCTTATCGCACTTGTCTTGGTGCTCGAAGCAACCCCGACAACCATTGTGACCCTATTTTGTGCGACTTGTTGCACATAAACCCCTATTTTGTGCGACCGGAGTCTTCCAACTGATTTTCTATCTTGATCATGACTATTTCACAGTTCTGTGCAGCCTTGATTGCACCTATTCCACTGATAGGTGTGACCTGCAATTTTTCAGTCCTTTTCAATGTTTGATATTCTTGTTTCAGACCCCCTTTCTGTGTTTCACCCCTTCCCAACCCGTTTCTGTCCAGATCTGATCCATTACAACCCATTGGTTAGTTTTTTGGTCCTATTTTCCTTGTAAGTGAGCCCATTAATTCGAGCTTAGCTATTGAGACCCCCTATGTGTTTCCTACATCCTGATCAATTCTTTATTTTCTCATTTACTTATGTATACTGTTGTTTATCTGCATTTTTGCATGTCAACCATGAGATCGTCGAGGTTTATAGACATCACTTACACACATCTCACACCTTAAATAAAAAATGCTTGGTCCATGACCCCAATCTAGCCTAAAAAAACAACTTAATACAACCAACATTGTAACCTCATTTGAGGACCAAAACAATATTGTAGCTAAGTTAGGACATTGGGGATAGGCATCAAAACAACACCCCTTTGTCACTTACATTTGATACATAGTTTTTTTCCATTAGGGGACCAAAATACTCTTGTACTTATTGACACGGTCACGACCAATATGTCGGAGGGCCCCTTGCTCTGTGGGAGTAAGCGACAACGAAGGGGTTCCGGAAGTCACGGTGGAATACCACACTCCATTCTGCACTGAAGGTAACCCTTCATAGTCCTCCTTATGCCTGCCAAAGTATACTGGGTGTCGAGGGACAAAGGGATGAAGTGCCAGTAAACTACTCTGAACGTGTCATGAACGAGGCAGCCTAGTTGTCATTCTATCTAGGGATATTTTACCCGAGGTCACTCTCGGTAGTGGGTTTATCTTAGCCTATTGTTCTTCCATTTCGTATTGTTTGATTGGGATTTCATCACCTTATAGAGGATAGGATTTGCTAGGGGATTCCAACTTATAGCTAGGAGTTTGATTGCAGTCTTACCCCATAGGTTAGTGCATCATTTTATTTCTAGGTAGTGTTGTTTGTTGGCTTTCTAACAACTTTGTTGTAGACTCTCCTACTGTAACACACTATTGTAATACGGTTTGAGAGCTTTATTTTTGGCCCGTGAGCCACCATTTGTATTCTCTCCTTCTACACACTCGGTTGTAGTTGGGTTTTTGAGATTGTGTTTGACACTATTACGCCTACATTCATTACACAACACACCATCACGTCATCATATCTCCACCACACTACTCACATAGGATTAGGGGGCATACCCCTCAGTTCAATTCCTTGAACTGTCACCGTCTGATCCATATTTGACATCATTCACCACCTTCGAAGCCGTATATTGCCTCTAATTCTGATTCTGATTCTTATAAATGTGAACCTACATTGTTCACCGCCCAATCTATCCCCATGGCTGGTGCACCTCCTAACCCCTTTTAGGGGGGGCCGATTGATAGTGGGAATTTGTTCGTTCCACCCATTATTTTAGGTATCCCTTCTGCTGGAACAACAGGTCTTGGTCCTAGCGGGCCCTTTTCCACCACTCCCACTGTTGTTGGTCTGCTACCCACTAGTGGTGGCACCACTCCAGCCAACGTGGTTCCTACCATACCACCATTCATATATGGGGTAAGTGGCCCTTCGAAGTCCAATTTCTACCACACTAATGACTACTCCTACTGTCAGAAATCAACCTTACCCACCCCCATTTACCCATGGGAACTACATTCATGCTGCCGCCGGGACCATTGCTGGCCCTTCTCGATCCACTCTCGGTTCTAGTCTACCTTTCATGGATAGTCTCATCCTGCTTGATTTGGCATGATTGACCAATGACCCCATTCTTCATAACCCATTATGGCCTCCCATGCCTACCAAAATCCCCTCAGACATCCCTAAGTTTGAGGGAAAGGTAGTAGAAGGCCCCCAAAACCATATTTTGTCATTCCACTTATGGTGTCCATCTAACATCATAGTGGATGATTCTATCCAATTGCGGTTATTCCAACGTTATTCCAACGCACACTCACAAGTGTTGCAGCCAAATGGTATATCAAATTGCCTCATGCCACCTACCCGGAATTTTCCTTGTTAGCCTCGATGTTTCTCCAGTACTTCTAGTTACCCATTCGTTACGATGATGGTGTGGAAATTCTATTATCCCATAGACAAAACGTAGCTACCCATATCATGGATCATATCCATGAATGGCGTCGTTGTCATAGCTTGTGTAAGATCCAGTTAGATGATAAGATTTTCGTATATTGGTTTCTTAAAACCTTGCTCCCCCTATCACCAAGGACGTTGGATCTAAGCGCCTTCAAACTGAGGAGGAAGCCATCCTAAAGGCACAACAATTTGATCTCATCTACACCCAATCAGGTTATCTGTATACCATTATACCCGATGCTCCCCATGTTATCTCCTCACGTCGAGGTACGCTAGGGGCATCCCATGCTCCTAATAGATTCATTGGCTCTATTACCCATCATCCCCACTTTTACGCAGCCTCTCCTTCAATGCCACCCCATTCTGGTAACACCCCTAGTGTTTCCCATCCATGTTACACCCTTTATTTTTCATGCATAACAGATCAGTCTTTAGCCACACCTTCCTATGCACCTCTCGCATCAGTTCCTCACATTCATGAACCAAATTGCACAAAACACTTGTGTAATGGCCATACGATAGGCTTTGCAGCCCCTCCAGGTGCTCCTGCCTATTACCCACCACCTATGAAACCTACTCCTGCTCTGGTATTGACTCCTACTGCTCCTCAAGGACAGGTCTACATACAACAGAACCTCCCTAATCAACCTGCCCCCAATAACCAACAAGGGCAGGGAATAAATAAGAGAGGTAGGATCGGGGAAACAACCAACCTCTAGGAGGCATCCAACAACCCAACCCTCTAAAATAACATATCCAACCCCCCTGCACAGAATCGACAGCGTCCCCATCGACCTAGGAAGAACCCACAGTTACAGACTAACCATCTGTGCACCATTTGTAACAATTACGGCCATTATACACATTGGTATCCTCATATGAATTGCGCCGCCATTTTATCCAAATGGATAATCAACGTGACCCCAATGTGGTTGCTCTAGCTTAGACAAACCCAACACCACTCGTCCCTCCACCTATGGTGCTACAAAACCCCCTACCAAATCAAGGAATGGTTGCAACCCAGCCCTTGGTACCACAAACCCCCACATTCACTACTGCGAGTCCACCCATCGATCCTAGTGTCCATCACCTCATGACGTTATCATCTGATGTCAACCTATAGAATCGACGAAACTAGTATGGCTCCACCACGAAAAATGTTAATCCTTTCGTGGAATCTACCTCCATTGCTCCCGATATGTCTTTACATTTGCCAATACCTCCCACGAAAGGGTCTGCCAAAGTCTCGTGCTTCACTTTGCATCACGTCGTGAACAATTCCATTTCCAGAGTCGCGCTTAACTATAGTATAATCAATGAATTGGCCTAGTCTTCCTCGTCCATGTCTGCTCTTGAAGTTCTTAAAACTTTTCCTTCACAACGTAAAGACTTGTTATCCATGTTAGGTGTCTTCAATCCTTTTGACTCTATATTGATCACCTTCGACCTAGATCAAGGAGAACCCCATATTCCATCATATGTCGCCTTCCAAGTTCCATTCACGATTCAGAATTTCGTCATTCATCGATGCATCATTTATGAGGGGGAATCTACCTGTGTTATGTCAACCTTTGTGTGGTAGAAACTTGGATCCCCAACCCTCCAACCTTCTTCCATTGCTCTTCATGCCTATGATGGTCGTGCTACTCAACCCCAGGGTGTCCTCACGAATGTCTCGGTCGAGTTAGCCGACAAAACAATGTTGATTGACATTGAGGTTGTCAATGCCCAACTCAAGTACAACCTCCTCCTAGGACGTAGTTATATGTATGCAATGCAATTCATTGCCTCTACCATCTTTCGACTCTTGATGTTCCCCCATTATGGGAATATCGTGACCATCAACCAACAAACATACTATGATCCAAAGGGACCAACCACACCAGAACACGCCCTCCCTACTATCGACACTACCATTAACAACATGTCCATACCTTCCTTGTCTGTCATTGGACCATGCTTATTTTCCAACACTCCTATGACGGACACTTTTTTGTCCTTACCACCTCCCCCTTCATCAACTTATATATCATATTTATGCATTATCAAATCTGGTAGCATTCTGACCTCCTCGCAACCTCATTCACAACCCCAACCGCATCCCTTGGGGAATCATTGGGGTTCATTACCTGTTAACATGATTCCCTTCCTCTTTCCACCTTATGGCATCGTGAGTAATCCCGTCATGGCTACTCTCAACCTGCCTAGTTTCACTTTGGGTATTCCTGTGTGGTACTTGGACCCACCGACCCCTCCCCCGACTCCCCATATTGTGTTGACTCTCGTCCAACCTATTGAGACGATGTCACACACACCTCCTGGTACAAAAATGACTGCTTTTGTCTTTACTGTTTCTCCCCCTCCTTCCACAAAGAATGGGGGAAAGAAACCCAAAGCGACGATAGAACCATGTCCTACTCCTACATGTGCTTTATGCGATGTCCAAGGCCATGCAACACAGAATTGTCTCGATTTTCCTATCCTTCGCACCCACATGAGCACTGTAGTCGAGATTGATGACACCCCAGTTTTGAACGTACCAACCATACCTGTGATTAAGAATAAATCACTTCGAACCAACCACCCATGCGGCAGTTTGTGGCCTATATGGTCATTATTCACACCATTTCCCAAACTTTCCTGAGTACCGGTCACTCCTTAGTGACCTTCGCAAGCACTCCCGTGAGTCTGAAATCATCGTCCTTGAGGAGATACACCCTCCGGCCTCTTCCTCGGACACCACTAACACCATTTACACGATATCTAGCTCTAGTAGTCCTTCCCCCTCCTCGGCTGTAGAAGATCCATCCAATCTATCCACATGCTACTTTCACAATGACGAGAAATTCTTGAATCTCTTTCTACTCCTAAATATCCTTGGGATGATATGCACCATCACTCATTTTTCGTCCCAGATGGACCTTCTTCATCGTTGAACCAATTCTCTGTTGAAGCAAAGGACTTCATCCATGGAAGTGTAGACTGGTTTAAAAACCTGAATCCAGAACCTAACGCCTTTGAAGAGGGTAACATAGCCTATATTTCACCAACCATTAAAGTAGATATATCAACCACACCCGGGATAGTTGAAGATATTACACTTGAAGCGTCTTGCTCCCATGAAGAAGTCATCTCATACAAAACACTTTTTCGAGAATTTTGTGATATCTTCACTTGGTCCTATACCGATATGTCTGGGCTTGATCCTTTTATCATTGAACATCGCATTGACACATGGCCTGATGTTGCCCCCGTTTTCCAAAAGCAATGACCCATTCCCCATCAAAGGTCCCTATCGTCAAAGTAGAGATCAAAAAACTGCGGAAAGCAAGTTTCATATACCCCATTGCGTATACCACTTGGGTTTCCAATCATGTTCCCGTCAACAAAAAAATAGGGTACCATTCACGTCTGTACTGAATTCCATGACTTGAATTTGGCATGTCCCAAAGACAAATTCCCCACTCCATTCATGGACCATATCATTCATTCCTACACCGACCATGCATTATTTTCCTTCATGGATGGTTTTTTCGGATATAATCAAATTTAGATCCGCAAAGAGGAACAATACAAAACCATTGTCACTACACCCCGGGGCACATTTGCATATCGTGTCATGCCATTTGGCCTTAAAAATGATGGAGCCACTTTTCAACGGTCCATGACCTTTTTCTTCCACGTCCTCATTCACATTATCTTGGTCTATTTAGATGACCTCACGACTTGATCTCGGAAGCATTCTTAACATTTGGACGACTTACGACAAGTCTTCATGCGATGTCGCAAATATAACGTCTGCTTGAACCCCCTCAAGTGTGTCTGTTGTACACGCCTCCGCTACATCATCTACAATCCCCTTTAGTACGTTGTACCACGAAGAATAACTCTTGGATGACTCCCAATTGAAGCCCTAAAAGCAAAGCAAGCATTTCCATTTTCCATTAATACAATTAATTAACTGACGCACACATATTTCAGTAAATACATAGCACTGAATTCATGATTAGTCTCTACTCACCTAAAGCAACACGGTATTCAGAAGGTTGGTACTGCCACTGCTTAGCACTTTTGCCATTGCAATTTTGATGATTATGGAACCTAACAACAAAGCAAAAACCAAACTCATGAACTTAGCCATTCTTCTTTCTCTATGCTTGCTTTCTTACAAGATATATGTGAGAATTTTACATACTCTATGGAGGATATATGTGAGAATTTTACATACTCTATGCCCTATATATAGAGTGCATTTGGTCCCTTGCATCAGTTTGGGCCATGTCAACCACTTACCATACCGGACATGTGTTCACACACATACCAAATCTCAATTGTCTTGATCGAGTGTATTGATGTTCAATGCATTTATATTGATACAACGTACATCGTTCACACCCTTATTACATATAATATCTGAATGCATTTATAGGCCGTAAATCAACTCGGACCATGTCAAAAATAAAATATATTTATTTATGATTATGTTAACCATTAAATATAAAATATAGGACAAGTTTGAAAATTCAATGATTTAAAAAAAAATGTGAATGCATTTGTGTTTCATAAATTTGGACTATGTAAAATATAAATACAAGATAAGTTTAAAATTCAACGATTTTGTCTTTTCGGTGAGTTCTTTTTGAAATCCATTCATTATATTTTTAATGAATCCAACTTTTATGTTATTGAAATAAATGTTTTTATACCAATCCTGATCCTAATTTTATGTTGTTGAATTTTTATTATTATTTAATTTATGTTAACATATACATATGTTTAGAATAATGCATGATATAAGGTATGTTATATATGAATATATGACATAATTATTATATGTTCACATATGCACATAAGACACCATTGAAGGTATTAATGTTTTATTTTTATTTTTTATGGATATGAGCATTATAGTAAATCATGCACTCTTTAAAAGTTAAACTTTATCTAAGCCACCATTTCAATTGAATATATTCAAAAATGTTGGTGTGATATGTTAATGCTAATCATATTGTTACATCATTGTTGTAATGTTCATATAAGAATGTTATATACTCTGTGAGGCATGGCCATACTCCTATTTCTTTAGGTATGCAATGAATTATATTTATGTCTTGTGTAGTTTTACGATCATTTAATAGACAAAAAATTGAAGAAGGATATTCAAAACCAAACTGCTCTACACAAGAGAAATAACATAAATGCTAGCAGCACTTGTAAAATTATAATTGTTGAGGCTAACATGTACATGGTCTCCATTGATGAGAAGATTGTGGTCGAGATTGGTTCCAGGTTTGATTTGGGACAAAGCGCACCTTCCATCGAATTTTAAGTCGCCGCTTCTAGAAAGAACTATAGCGTGTGGGAAAAGAGAAAAATGAAGCCTTACCCTATTAAATTATTGAACCATTGATCTACAGGAAAATGAGAGCAATTGAGAGGTGAATTGTGTAGTGGAATATCAAGAACAATGTACACTGAACAAGACAAATTTGAGAGAAATATGATAAGAATTGATCAGTTAATTATAATCTTCATTAATCCAACAGTATACAACATTGTTGCAATAAGGAGAATTCAAATTATGTGGATAAGATTCGAATCTACCAACTAAACTTGATTGACTGGATAACTAGGAGTGTCTAAATCACTGCATGGGAGCCACTAGTCTAACTCTGGATAACTAAATCAGTCTGACAATCAGTTAAACTGACAAGGTAGGTGGAAAAAGGCGCCACTTCCCCATGCAACCATGCAAAACTGGCGTTAGACTAACTGATCTTGATCTAACTGAATGTAACTGAAGGTTGACTCAGCATAATTGATTACCTACCACAACCAACTGATGGAGGATGCTGGTGGCACTCAGAGTTGCTCCTAAAAAAAATGTAGGGAATGGTCTCAGAGGCACTTAAACTCATGCATGAACATGCAGTAAGTGGAAGTTAACCTCTATATGTGTTCCCCATACTCCAGTTCAACAATAATGTCTCCCTATGCTAGAGAAGATGATCAATAGACTATATATGGACAAGGGAGGATTATAATAATCCTAACACCCCCCCTTGATCCTGACTTGGACAACTTTGGGCCTTGGAAACTAGGATAAAAGTCACCCATACAATTTAATGAAAAATAAAAATTCTTAATAAACTAAGGAAAATGGGGAAAACCTCATGGGAAACCCCCCCCTAAAAAAATAAGCAGGAACATGAACTATGAATCAAGCCTTTACACCGAGAATAGATCTGAGAAAGACAAATCTCTTTTCTGTGAAGGACTTGGTAAATATATCTGCAATCTGATCCTCTGTAGGATAGTAATGGAGTGTGATAGTTTTGGCATGCACTAGTTGCCGAATATAATGCATGTGAACCTCAATGTGCTTCATCCGCTGCATCTAAATTGGGTCACTGGATATCTTTATGGTACTCTGGTTGTCACAATAGATGTCCAATGAAGGTGAAGTGTGAATCTCAAACTCTTTGAATATGCCATGCAACCAAAATTCATGAATGGTTGCATTTACAACCCCCCTATACTCTGCTTATGCTGAAGAGAGTGCAAGTGTTTCTTACTTCTTACTAGACCAACAAATTGGCTCAGATCCCAATATAAACACAAATCCTGAAGTTGATTTTCTATCATTCCCATCTCCATCCCAGTCTGAATCTCTGAATCCTATGAGATCAAGATGTGCATATGCTACATAGTGGATCCCATAATCTCTAGTACCCTGCACATAGTGCAAGATACACTTTGCTTCCTTCCAGTGCAGCTCATGTTGCTCCTGCATGTACCTGGCAGCAGCACTCATAGCATAGGATATATATGGTCTTGAATGTGTGAGGTAAAGAAGGCTCCTAATGAGCTGTCTGAAAAGAGTGTTTTCTACCAATGGTGTAGAGCCACCTTCTTCTAGATTGATGCTAGATAGAAAGGGAAAAGGGGCTGCCTTACAGTCTTCCATGTGGAATATTCTGAGCATGTTTAATGAGAATCTGGACTATGAGATCATTATTCCCGAAGTCTTTTGACTTACTTCGAGACTAGTGAACTGTCTTGACAGTCCTAGATCATTCATAGTGAATGCTTTGTTCAGAGATGTCTTGAAGCTTCTCAATCCAGCAACAGAGCTTCTAGTAATGAGCAAGTCGTCCACATACAACACAATCAATAGCAAGGATCCCTCTTTATTTTGCATGTAAACATTGCAATATGATTTGCATCTTTCAAATCTATGTGGCATGAGGAAGGCATCCATTTTGGAATACCATATCCCGGGGGTTTGTTTGAGCCCATAGAGTGATTTCCTCAGTTTGCAAAATAAGGAAGGATCCTTTTGTACCCCTCAGGTTGTTTCATGTAAATATCCTCCTTCAAGGCACCATGGAGGAAGGAACTTTTTATATCCATGTGATGTACTTCCCACCATTTTGAAGGTGCAACTACTAAGACAAGTGTGATGGAATCCATTCTTGCTACTGGAGCGAATGTCTCATTATAGTCCAATCCTTGAACCTGTGAGTATCCTTTAGCCACCAAATGATCCTTGGACTTGGCTGTGTTTCCATCAGAAGCTATCTTGGTCTTGTAGACCCATTTGCACTGAACTTGTTTCCTCCTTGGAGGTAAGGAGACAAGTTCCCAAGTTGTATTGTCTTGTAGCGAATCAAATTCCTCATCCATAGCTTCCTGCCATTTTGGATCATGGAAAGCCTCCTTGAATGTTTGAGGATCGGACCCCAACATCATGAAGCACCTCTCACGGAGAATTGGATCTGTGTGGGACAGTGCAACGTACTCTTTCTGATACCAGGACCTTGTTCTTCTCTTATCATTTAGATCCTTAGCAACATCCCTAGCTGCTTTAATGAGCTGTTGAGACCATTTAGGCCGTTGAGATAAAGTGAATGTTGGATCTAGATCTAGGTCTCTTTGAGATGTAAACTCAATATGAAAGTCATGTTGATCTTCCTCTTCTTCTGAATCTAAATCTGAAATGTTAGACAATAAATCTGTATTTGCAATAATCATAGTAAAGGAGTTTTAATACATTTATTTGCTTCGAATGCAAGCTGTAGTAGTACTTGATTTAGGTATGGCATGAAATGCGAGAATGCATATGCCTTGGAGGCATGGTTTGCAACAAATTTCGCTATAATATTCCCAGTTGAGATATCTGTGATCTCTACTGAGTCAGGGCCAAATACCACTTGCTTTGGTGAGCCAGTGTGAGTCATCTAGTATACAAATAACAAATTTGTTGCAAGATAGGGCACATAGAGTACATTTCTGAACTCTCCATGCTATATTTTTATAGAACCTCTTCCTATTGATGGGATATGACAGTCATCACCCATATGAATAATAGGTCCTCCTGTGATATTGAGAGTAGTGAAGGATTCCCTGGAGGCATTCATGTGGTTGGATGCTCCAGAATCTATCAAGTAAAATTTCGACTGAGTGAGGCACGCCTTCAAGGCATGGCACCTCTTATGATCTTCTATTATTTTTCCACCATCATACTTATTTTCTCTTTGTGGAAAAGCAATATTGTTCTGTTCAAGGAGGGTTTACAACTGGTCGATTGTCTTCTTCATGCACTGAATTTCTGGATGAAAGCCTCTCATACAATATGGACATTTAGTCTTCTTGAATTTATTCTTTTTCTTGGAACCTGAGGCTCCTTCGGAATATCTCTGATTCTCCTTTGGCTTCTAATAAGTGGCTTTTGGATCCTTCCCCTTATGCTTCCCTTTGTCTTGCACATTGTTTGAGTCTAACATCAAGAGAGCTTGATTCTTGGAGGTTTGAATCACTCCCATTTGAACCAATTTATTCTTCTCTTGTATTAAGGACTAATCAAAAGCATCTAGAGAAGGACTAAGCACATACATCACAAGTTTCTCATCTTTCTTGTCCAATCCATAGTGTTTTCATTGCAATACTAGAGACTTATACTTTGTGAATAATTGTCGAATGGATTCGAAACTGCTAGGTTGTAGAGCTATGAGAACATTCTCCAATATGTGCCCTTGAAGCTCATCTTGTTTTCCAAACAAAGATTCAAGATTTTCCCAATATTCCATTGGATTCCTAATTCCCTCAAGGTGGAACAAAAGATCCCATGAGATATGAGTACACATGAAGCCGAAAGCCTCATCAAGCGGATTCAAAAAATTATTCTTCTCAACATACTGTTGGGTCTCGGTTTCTCTTCCCATAGTCATCCTATACAGGCCAGGCTTGCGCAAGGCTACCTGCATATCTTCCCTCCAATAAAAATAGTTGAAGTGTGTAAGGATTCAGGGTACGAGAGATGAAGAATCCATCTATATGTATGTTGAAACAATCAATTCCTCATGAGCCTACGTAGGTACTTGCAAATTACACTACAAAACCAAAATCAATTCGCAATCATGTCAGTTTCATGCCTTTCCACCTCGACATGTAAACTTTCTTAGATTCCGTCACACCTGGATAGAATTCTTTGAACATAATATAGAGCAAGAAAGGCTATCATTTTAGGATTTATGTGGAAACTCAGCTACTTCTGGTGTACAATGGAGATCGGACAAGACTTGCTGCTAGCCTAAAAAAGGCTATGCTACCATGTTCAATTATTGAACCATTGATCTACAGGAAAATGAGAGCAGTTGAGAGGTGAATTGTGCAGTGGAATATCAAGAACAATGTACATTGAACAAGACAAATTTCAGAAAAAACTGATAAGAATTGATCAGTTAATTACAACATTAATATTCATTAATCCATCAGTATACAACAGTGTTACAATAAGGAGAATTCAAATCATGTGGATAAGATTCAAATATTCCAACTAAACCTGATTAACTGGCTAACTAGGAGTGTCTAAATCACTGCATGGGAGCCACTAGTCTAACTATGGATAACTAAATCAGTCTGACAATCAGTCAAACTAGTTAAACCAGTTAAATTGACAAGGTAAGTGGAAAAAGGAGCCACTTCCCTATGCAACCATGCAAAATTGGTGGTAGACTAACTAAGAGTGATATAACTAAATGTAACTAAAGGTTGAATCGGCATAATTGGTTACCTACCACAACCAACTTATGGAGGTTGCTGGTGGCACTCAGAGTGTCTCCTAAAATGTAGGGAATGGTCTCAGAGGCACTTAAACTAATGCATGGACATGCAGTAAGTGGCAGTTAACCTCTATATGTGTTCCCCATACTCTAGTACAGTAATAATGTCTCCCTCTGCTAGACAAGATGATAAATAGACTATGTATGGACAATGGAGGATTATAATAATCCTAAAATACCCAGAACTAGACCCATACTATAGTTTAGGTGAGTTTGTATAGTGTTATCACCCAATAATTTTCCTATGGTTGTGGTAGGAGAATCACCGGGGTAATCATTTCAAACCAATATTTAGACTGTATTCTATCCTATACAGTCAGAGAGGGCTCTCTCTTTGTCACAGGGTCATTCACATACACATATGTCTTTAAACAAGCATTCAGAAAGCTAGATTTCCGAGGGGAACTGATTTTTAGGGTTTAAAAGAGTGTAAGACAGACACATGTCAAATACCGTTGGGAAATGTACTCACAACCTGAATCAGTCAAGGGTATTACAGTGAAAATGAATAGTGATTTTTCCTTTGTAATCTGAGGAAAAGTGGGTGTTATATTCAGTCAAAATATCTTTAAGAGATGCCAGATAGAAATGAGAGGAAGCTCGGTAAAACAAGAGGCACCTATCTATGGAAGAATCTCTTGGAACACCTTTAGCAGAAATATAACAAAGGATAATAACTAAAACAGAGCATCTCAGGCAATGGATGAATTCTATCACAGCTACCATAACACATAACAAACATGATTTCCGATGCCGGAGCGTTTGATGAATTCCTTGCATACAATATAGAAATGTGTTAGTAGAGTACACATGCATGAAAATAAGAAATACAGGAAACAAAAATTGAACATGGAACACCGTGATGAATCTTATAAACGTAGACAAATATTTCTCATTAACACTTCCAAGAAGGTTGCAGAACTACAAAAACCAACCATAAAGGGATTCAAAAATGAAAGTCCCACCATTTATTCCTCTCTTCAGGCTATATTTATAGTGTCATGGCCTCCCAAGACCAACCTCAAAATAGAGCCAAATTCAATTACAGCATTGAGATCAAAATCGCAAAGACAAAATATTAACAAATTCCAACCTCGAATATTCGCCATGATCACGAGCACACCGGGAAAGCACGCTCGGCTGCACGTGATGGATAAAAACGGAAAAATATATACCTGGAACTCAGGCTCTCTTGATAAAAAATGATGGTTCATAGCACCTCCAACGACCTGCAACAGTTTCATTCATCTTTGCATCTTCAACTAGTGAAATTTTTCTAGACCGTTGATCTGGATCATAACTTAATCTGAGCCACCAAAAGACAAAGCTCGTACCCTATTTCACAATTTTACAACTTGACTTATCCCTTGCTAGTTCTCATTGCAAAATCATCCTGGGCCGTGGATCAAGAATATGCTCAGATCTTTGTCGTTCATCCTTACCGCGCCTACCAAATTTCACAAATTTGGAAACTTTGTTTGTCCTCGCATGTTGTATCAGCGAAATCAACCTCTTCCCTAAATACATTTCTCCTACAGATCGTCACCATTGAAATATTTGTGCCCTAAGAAATTCCACATATTTGAAAACTTAATTACCCTGTTCACTTTCAATCTACGGAATCAACCTCAGTCGTTGATCTTCCACATCATCAAATCTCAGTCGTCGAAACCTGTGCCTTGTACCAAATTCCGCAGATATGAAATGTTCATTTATCTGCGCATGTTGTATTAGCAGAATTATTTTCCACCATAGATTTGATTCTACCTTGGATCCAGACCATTGAAAACTGCGGAGTTTACCAGATTTTGCAAATCAGGAGATCTGCTTATTACATGCGCATGTTTCCATTTTTTGCACCGTCGATCCTAGGAAGACACTCTCTTAGCTGTTGATCTGAAATCAAGCTGGAGGCTGTGGAAAGAGGAAGTCGGGATTTTTGCTTTCACGATGCTAAATAAATATATTTCCACTTTCCTCCTTTCCTCTCCCTTCCGGGTCGTTGATCTATGCAAGAGCTCTCTGAACCATCGATCAAAGCGGAAAGCGGAAAGCAGGATTCCAATATTTTCATCATCAAATTTCTATATATTCACTTTTTTATTTCCTCCTTTCTGCTGCTTTCTGAGCCGATGATCTTTGGCGGAAATTTTCCAGACCGTCTATCTTGTGGATCGCGAAAAGCGAGATTCTAACTTTTTATGACCAAACCTTTGTATTTTCAATTTTCAATTTCCGCTCTTCTACTCTTTTTCAAGTCATTGATCTTCATAGGAACCTTTCTGAACCATCGATCTCAGACTGCAGAAAGTGAAAGTCGAGTTTACCAACTTTAATAACCAAAATTTTGCCCTTTTCCGCTTCCTCCTTTTAGCTTCCCACTTTCTCCTGGACCGTTGATTTATCTTGGTGCCACCCTTGAATGTCATATCTTGAAATGCGTAAAGTGAAAATTGGGTTTACCACTTTTCATAACCGAGTCTTTTCCTTTTTCCTCTTTTTTCGCTCCCGCTTTTTCCTTGGCGGAAATGATTTTCGACCTTTGATATTCTCCGTTGTGCATCTAGGCTGTCCATTCCGGTCAGCTTTTAACCTTGATCATATTTTTCTTATTTAGGCATATTTATAAGGCTAAAAATCAGGATTTTCAACATTTTTTATCTTTCTTTCATTGGTATAAACTTTAGCAAGGGAACTAGTGCAGATGCGTATATAAAAATCTTTAAATTTTAGCACAGGTGCTAACAACGACTCCAACTCGGGGATGTTATTCTCCCTGTGAGGTAGAAAATAACCCCATAGACCAAGTGCCTACTCCATTGGGCACTCTGTACCTACAAAAATCCTAGCTAACTTCACCACATTGTGCTATCCCAAAGGCCCATTGCCTCAAAATTTGTTCTAGTGCCTGCAACTTCAAATTTGCAAAAAAAGAAAACCAAATGACAGATCCTCTTGGAGATCTTGTAGCCTTCACCTCGGGCTTTAATCTTGTCTGAGAGCCATCCACACAAGAAATATTAAAAAGAAATGGTATATACAATGACATGGGAACTGAACTTACTTTACAGAAAGTAGTGGTTAAGGAGCCTCCCATTTACAGGAGGTCTAGATACGAGACCACCCTCCATCTCCTCCAGTATGTAGGAATTCTTTCCTCTAAAAGCTGAAATATTATAAGGGCCCTTCCACAGGTGATAAAAATTACCATGCTTCCCCTTATCTTCATGTGGTGCATCCCATAGCAAAACTACATCCCCCATTTGGAAATCATTAGGCTTTGTCCTCTTGTCAAAGATCTTGTTAGCACTCAGAATCGCACCCAAGGTTGTGGAAGGTGAACCTCGAGGTAACAACAGAACCACTTTAACAAAATAACAACAGAACCCTTATTTTCCACCATTTCTTGCCTCAATTGGTTCTCAAGTTTTCTTTTGAGGGTTTGTAACTTGGATAATGCCAGAGTGACCTTCAACAAGTGAGTAAACAAGATATCCCATGCCTGCTTGTGTAGATGAATAATGTCAGGTATGGGGATATCATCTAGGTTAATTTTTACTTCTTCAACTCTATTCTTGGTTTCCAACACCAAGTTGAGAGTGTTTTGAACATAATCCCTGACTGAAACCAAAGACACATCTTGATTAGAAATCTTTCTTATTTCAGAATATAATTTCAGAGTCTCTTCTGAAGTTATGTCTTTGATGTCTTTGTATTTATCCACTAACTCTGCTTTGTTCTTGGACTGGGAAGAGGAATCGACAAGAGTATCTACAAATGCATACTCTTTTACCTCAAATGTAGGGCCTGATATCTTCATTTTCCTTTTCCCTTTGTCTACAGATGTATCTAGGACAAGTTGTTATTCTGTTTCAATCTTCTACCTTTTGGGAGTTTCAGCAGTATCCTCCTCCTCGGTATCCATTGCCTCAGGAAAATATCTTTTATTCTTTCCTTCTGATTGGTTTGCCAATGGAGTAATTCTCTCAGCTGCAGCAACCAAATTGGAGATATCAGGCAATAAAGAGGCAACCTCTCTTATGGAAGAGCTTGAATATTCATCTAATTCAACAATATTTGGGGCCTCCTTTGGGTAATTAGACCAATTGGTAGCTTCTTCCAATCCCACAGCCTCTTTGTGTTTAAAAGGCTTTCTCCTTTGAGCCTTCTCCTATTTGAGATAACCTGGTGAGGGTCATAGTTGATTGCAATTTCTATCTCAAATGCCAACTCTCTAAGTAAGCCTTCCACCATTGGAAAAGCACCCTTATTCTGATGGTGAATGGACCTACAACCCAAGGGTATTTGATGTTAGTGGACTTCTTATATTCCAGGAAGTGTTCAATCTCTATGATTAGCTTTTGTTTGATGAAATCCATTGAGAAGAATATTGGAGTTAGGAAAGATGGTAACATGCAAGGTGATTGAGTGAAACCATACAATCTTATCACTGTTCCATATTGATATAAGAACCAATCTCCTTTTCTCTTTTTGGTAGAAACTTGCAGTATATCCCACATCTCTGGCAACACCCGAGGCAACCACTTTTGGAAAATGGCAGCATAAATCTCTATCATGAGGAAATTCATGAACTTGGTATAATCCTTTTACATTTCATTTGTTAATACCATTTCCGGTAGCTATAGATTGTCCTTGTTGAAGGAAAGGAACATCTTCAATAGATTTGACTGGAACCTGAAAGTTTTGGTCTTGTGGAAGTTCATTAGCTGAGAATGAATATTCTCAGCCAAGAACTCATAAAATTTAATGCATACCACTTGTAATGGCTGATTGGGTTCATCTGACTCAACAGGACAAGTGCTTAAGACTAAGAGAAGACTCATAAGGGTTTCAGGGATGTATTTATCTGTGTCTAGACCCAAAAATTGACATTACATGGTTATTACACACTTGGTTTCTTCGTTAAACAGGGCTGAATCGAATGGTAATGATGGGTTGGACGAATAATCTTCTGGCTTGAAACATCTCTTAAAAAACTCTTGCTTTCTCTCGATGGTGGACTCCTTAAAACACTGGAGTATAGACTCTTCACTGTAATCTTTAGCCTTTAAGGTAAACTCTTCAGGGACAAACAAGGTTTGCCTAATGACTGAGGAACTAACATGACACAGAATGGTGGAGCTGTCAATGTTCATTATGACTCTTTCTGACAGAGAATGGTTGTTTGCACACCAAATCACAAATTCCGGGGAACGAGGTGTTTGTTCAGTAGAAAAACGATGAAAAAAGGACTGATAGATGTTATGAAGGTCATACCCCTGGTCCTTTAGCACATTCAACTTCTGTTTCACAGATTCAATGGTCCCATTTAACAGGACAAGATAAAAAACATCAACATTCCTATATTTTCCACTTAGGCCATTTATACTCTAAGCCCCGAGCTTCTATATTTTCCATTTAGGCCATTTATACAACTTTCAGGAGGGACAAAAAGGGCCTACCTGGTGTTTGACAAGTGGCTGATTGACGCCATAGGAATTGGCTCCTTCCGTACCGCCTGTTGTCTCCTTCTCCCGATGCAAGCAAATAAAATAGTATACTGATTTTCATGTGCATAGTCTTTTATAATTTTCCATATTCTTAACTCTCTCGCATCTTTGGTGACCGAAACCTTTCTTAGCCTTCCATTTCTGCGTGATCTATTCTGCACCATTGATGTTCTGTGTGACTTTGATTTCGTTATTCTCCCTCCATTTTGTTTTTTCCCTTATCTTATCTGTAGCTCACATTCTGAAATTATATCAGAATCATCAATCTCATCATGGATCCTTTTTAACCATCGATTTCCTGTCTCCTTTACTGATTTCGCGATTTGAAATGCACCTTCAGAGTGGGAATATTCCATTGGTGAAAAGGTTCTAGTTCGTATATCCTTACATGATCAAATCTGGATCGTTCATCTAGTTATCCTTTTATCTGCCTTTCGCAAGCTCTGTATTCTCTCTCTCCCTCACATCTTTGCGTTGTGAAAAACATTTCATCCATAGATTTGAAACTACGACAAATATGGACCATTCACTGGTGTGGCTCCTATCGGATTTCATGATTCACCTCTTTTCTATCTTGTATGCATGTTCCCATCATTAAATCCTTCAAGATAGTAGATCTCCGCCTCCTTTTTAATCCTCACCATTCAACGTGGAGGGAACTACAAAATTTTGCAACGCAGAAGCAAATTATCCATTATGCAAGTTCCGGCGGTGAAATATTTATTGACCGTAGATCTGCACCCTCGTTGCATCTCCACCGTTGCGATATGCGGCTCATACCATATCTCGCAAAGGTGAAGATTTTTATTTGCCTTTGCATCTTGGGGCTGCGAAATCCCCCTCCTCTGTTGATCTTGGGTGGCCTTCAATCTTGTCCCTTGAAATATGAAGCTTGTAATGGATTTCGCAAACCTTCATCAATTTGTCTTCTGCGTATGTCTGCATGGAGAAATATTTACGAGTCATTGATATGCTTGCTCTTGTTCACCCAACGGACGATCCTACCTGTGGATTAACCTTCCTTCCACCTACGTAGAATTATTTAAATATTGTGCATATACCCTTGGAAAAATCAACCTACACCCTCGATTTTCTTCCTAGTGCATCTGAGTTGTTTATTTCTTCCACCGTTTATCCCGGAGCATATTTCTCATTCATATATGCTTTGCAAAGTTGATAATCAGGGATGTTTTCAATTATACGCCACTCTTAGTTTGGAAATGACCGCTCAACATAACTGCAGAACTTCATTGACACTCTTCAAGATCCTTTGACAAGTGGCTGATGGATGCCGTAGGAATTGGCTCCTTCCATATTTCCTGTCGTCTCCTTCTCCCGATGCATGCGAACAAAATAGTATACTTATTTTCATGTGCACAGAATTTTATTATTTTCCATATTCTTAACTCTCTCGCATCTTTGGTGACCGAAACCTTTCTCAGCCTTCCATTTCTTCCCGATCTATTCTGCACCATTGATTGTCTGTGATACTTTGATTTTGTTATTCTCCCTCCATTTTTTCGTTTCCCTTATCTTCTCTGCAGCTCGCATTGTGAAATTATATCATAACCATCGATCTTGTCATGGATCCTTTTTAACTGTCGATTTCTTGTTTCCTTTATTGATTTCGTAATTTGAAATGCACCTTCAGAGTGGGCATCTTCCATTGGCGAAAAGGTTCTAGGTTGTAGATCCTTACACGATCAAATATGGATCATTCATCTAGTTAGCCTTTTACCTTCCTTTCGCAAGCTCCATATTCTCTCTCACCCTTGCATCTTTGCGTTGCAAAAAACATTTCATCTGTAGATTTGAAACTACGCAAATATGGATCGTTCACTGGTGTGGATCTTACCGAATTTCGCGATCCGCCTCTTTGCTATCCTATATGCATGTTCCCATTGCGAAATCCTTCAAGATCATAGATCTCGGCCTCCTTTTTAATCCTCGTTGTTCAATGTGGAGGGCCCTATAGAATTTCGTAATGTCGAAGCAAATTATCCATCGTGCAAGTGCCGGTGGCGAAATATTTATTAACTGTAGATTTGTACCTGTGTTGCATCTCCACCATTGATATATGCGGCTCATACCATATTTTTCAAAGGTGAAGATTTTTATTCATCTGTGCATATTGGGGGCGCGGAATCCCCCTCCACCGTCGATCTTGGGCGGCCTTCAATCTTGGCCCTTGAAATCTGAAGCTTGTAATGGATTTCACAAACCTTCATCAATTTGTCTTACGCGCATGTCTACATGGCGAAATATTTACTGGTCATTTATCTTCTTGCTCTTTTTCACCCAACGGACGATCCTGCCTGTGGATTAACCTTCCTTGCGCCTGCGTAGAATTCTTTAACTACTGTGCATCTACCCTTGGCGAAATCAATCTACACCCTCGATTTTCTTCCTAGTGCATATGCATTAGAGAGAATTTGAGGTAAACAATGGGCCTCCTAAGAGATGTACTACAAAAATATAAGATATATTAAAATATTATGAGTTAGGGGTTTTATGGGGTAGGTATATATGACAACTCACCTCCTACACTACTTTTTATGCACAATATAAATAACCATGGTTAAGTTACTTTTCTAAATTGACTATAAATAAAATTAATAAAATAACTCTACAATGATGCGACTAAGATTCATTGTAAATTCCCAAAAATTTATTGTCCTTTAGCATTTATTTGTCTTGAATTTGTAAATGAAATTAAACAGAAAAAAATATTTTTAGGAGTTATTTATTTAATTTATGTTGACTTTTTTGTATTTAGTACATTCATCATCAATTTAATTTTAATGTGATTTAATTGAGATTTATTTACATGTAAAATTTTAACAATATTATTATAATATTTATTGCATTATTAGAATAAATTAATGTCAAAATCATAATTTTTTTGATATATTCATTTTATTGTAAAGGAGTGTTATAGTTAAGTCTCTCATAGAAAATAATGTAAGACTTAATTTATTCTTAAAAATTAAGTAGTAAAAATATATAATTTTTTTAAACTATTAATGTTATCTTTAGAACATTATTATTTTGTAAAACATGTTTCTTTGAAGTTTTAAAAATTATGATGTAATTGAATTTTTTAGAAATATTATAATACATTGCCATGTATTATTATGTGTACTAGTGAAATAAAATGGACAATTTGTGTCTATGTGTATATATATAGAGAGAGATAAATAGTTATAGTTGTTTACTTTGCAAAAAATATATGTCATGTAAATGTTAAATTTAAAATATTTATACAAAATATTTCAATACATTGTCTCATTTTATTGCATTCTCCTACATTTTATTGTAAGCCCACAAAATGGTGTTAAAACATGTAAATTCATGGTTCCTTCCCTTACAAAATATTTTAGGGGTATTCCTCTAAAAAGGGTTGCAATCCTCTCGTTGATACCCTAATCAATATTATAGATGATTTTGAGAATGGATCCCTAAAGAGTGAGGATTCCATGGAAAGGGAGGTATATTTTTCTATTGGTCCCATCTTCGAGGGGGATTATTATTACAATCTTAGATCTAAAAAATATATGGAGTTTGAACCGTTGGGAGGGCTAGCTCTAGATTCTATGGGGAGTCAGGAAATTTGGCGGTAGGAATGAAGTCAAATTTCAAACATTCTCAAGAAAAAGCTATTAAAGACATCTAATAGGGAAGTCAAAAATTGATCACATGGTTCCTTAGAGTGGGACAAGCCATCTAGTGGCTGCCCCATGAAAATGCTATCAATTAATGTCAGGGACCTTAGGGAGAGTTCTTGGCCTTGTATATACTATTAGAATTCACTTTTTTAAGAGGAGTAAAATCCTTACAAGTTTTCGATGACTATGGATTAGTTATAATTTCATTACTAGGTCTCTAAGGGTACTTAACACTCAACTAAATCCTATGGTATAGCAACTACAACAACTTTCATGTTTATTCCCATGCATTCATTATTAACACATTTATAAAGAAGTCAATCAAACTGTAGATAATGTTTCCAAGGAGGGACTCCATATTCAAGCGGGGCGACTTCGTTATTCAGAATATGCTACCGATTTCTTGAGAAGCCAAAGTTTGAGTTCTTTACATGATCTATAAGAATATGGTTTTGATATTCTCACTAAGTTAATCCTTTTCGAAAATATTTGTCAAATTGTTATTGTATTTTTGTTTAATGATCGAATTTTAGTCACTTAAGGAGTTTAGTGGGATGTCATCATAGAACATTATGATCCATGTATTAAATCATCATCAATTAATGTCAGGGACCTTAGGGAGAGTTCTTGGCCTTGTATATACTGTTGAAATTCAATTTTTTAAGAGGAGTAGCTAGGATCACAAACTGTGCAGAGATCGATTTATGCATTGTTATAGAGAGGTGTCGTTGGGCATACGGTATGGAGAAACAATGGTTATTAATAAAATAAAATAAAAAGATTGTTGGCTCAAGAATAGTCTTCAATTTGATGGGTGGCATGATCGTGATGTAATCTCCCTCTCTCATTCCAAACATTTGTCCTCAACGACACCAAAATACATATAAAATTTACTTGTCTTTACATCCTCTTCCCTTTAAATCCTCATCTCATAGTCATAACTAAGGATTATTATGCATGCACATCCTCACCTTATAATACGAATTGGGTCAAGGAGCAGAGACAACCATAAAATATTAAATATGTCAAGACACAAAGAGTAAGAGACAACTATAAGTAAGTCTTATATTAAATTTACCATATCTTCATTATCATGCCTTATGGTCAGACAATAAAAAGGGTAGTGGCATGCATCAACATGGAAAACGTTTTCCACATAGAGGTATACACATTAATTGTTTTCATTAAATAACTTAAATTCCTACCCGTGACTGTCCACTCACTGAATCGGGGACTAGTACAAAACACAACAAATTTTAGAGCCTTGGTCCCTTAATTACTCACACCTAGAACTTTCTCAAATCTATCCATTAATAAAGTCCTTTTGATATTTTGGTTGAATTTAAAAGGTGGATTGTTGAGACTCAGACATGCACTGAGTTGCAAGGATTCGACTGACTTAGGATTTATTCCATTTCCCGTCCATCCCATACATGTATGCTTTCACGACAAGTGTTGAGCAAAAAAAATTGATGTCCTACCCCGGTTATGCTAGCTTTGCTAACTTGTTTCCTATGTAGGAATTTTTTTTAAAATGTTTTCCGAGTTGTGTATTATTTTTTCTTAGGTGCCCAATCCTTATCATTCTTACATCTCTCAAGCTTGGATTGCACGTGGATGCCCCAATATGGTTATGGCATAGTCAAAGTAGTTTTTTGGTATAATGAAGTGTGCTCTAACTGAAGAAAAAAAAACAAAAGAATAGTTGTTATGTTACTGAACTATAAAATTAATGATACACATATGACAACTTAATGTGTTCAAAATAAGTTTTATTGAAAATATATCATTTTTTCATGTAAATATTAAAGATTGCTTAATTGTTAAAAATTAAAAAAAAATATTTATTTTTTGTATTTTTTTTTTGTAAAAAGGTTTCGTTAATTTGGCTCCAAGACTAAATGCCCTTCCAATTAAAATTAAAACCAATCAAATTTGATCTCTATTCCTACCAATTCTATTACAATTCTCTTATAATATTTGTATGTATGTCAATATTCTATTTTTTTTGTTGCAGGTGTGTTTTAAATATTTTTTATTATTCTTATGTGAATCGAGGGGGCTTTTACCGTTCGCATGTTGTATCATTTCGTTACTTAATACATTCATTCCTTAATACATGCGTTGGTAAGTTTACATGGACACCAATCACTCTGTGCATCAACTATCAACATCTAAGTAGCTAGGTACAAACTATTAGTATGGCCTGGAAAGTAGCGAAGTAGCTGGTGAATTCTGAATAATGGAGATGATTTTGAAGAATGAAATAATCCTCTTCACTTCCAACACTCGAGCAAAGATAAAAAACTTCATCAATTCAGGGGTCAAATGGAGGAGGATGCACTAGTTTTATCACTGAGATTTCATGCATAAGCATAGGGTTGATTGCTCCTCTTTCCCTAGCTTCAATTTGCAGAAATAATCTTTGGGAAAAATCCCAAAATCCTTATCCAACCATGCAGAAGATTTGAACCCTTCAACCTAAATCAATAGTGGAGATAAAGTTCTCCTTTCCATGCATAAACTCTGCTCACTATTTAAGTGGAGTGCACTATTTTTAGGTAATTGCTAAAGTTGTTGTGATTACCATATAAGCGCTTGGTTGTTTAATATGACCATATTATAAAATAATACCAAGGATAACAATACATAGACAAAATCTCCAAGTTGTTTGCACATACATTGTTGTCTTATGTGTTTTCATTACTGACTTGTAATTCTTTTTCTTTATTTTTAAGTTACATTCACAAATATAATTTGAACACAATGCAACCCTCCTATCGAGTCCATCAAAAAACATAACCATGCATACAAAATCATCCATGGGTACATTAATATTCAAACATATACATTAGAGAGTTAACCTTGAGGGAATTCCGGGATCATAGGCCAAGAAATTAAAACGTGTTTGCTACCATCACTCATTGAAGCAAACAAAGTTAGTTGAATGTAAACCATATCCATATGTACCGTGAAAATTAATCCAAGCAACTAAATTTGAAATGGATTAAGCACACTAGGGATAATATAATCCTATGGGGAAAATGTAAGAAACTGGGTCATTTTAATCATTGGGATATCAAGTGCCATTCTCATCCAACCAAATGTCTATCTCAAATTTCTATCGCATCCAATCAAATGTCTTCAAAGTGTGCCAAGTTACTTCCAAGTTCCTGAAAATATGTAGTGAAGGTGCCACATATTAAATCAAAACCCCAATGTATAGAAGTGAAATTACTCATAGGATAGATGTTATATATGTTTATCATTCCTAATTAACTCCTTCTTAAATGATTCACTTGTATTGAGGACCTGAGGTATCATAGCTTCGATGGCATATATCTCAAGCTGCCATGACATGAGGTTGACTCTTGTTAGACAAGGTTTCCAATACTTCAAAGTT
>LPNX010101020.1:491627-502174 GCA_001517045.1 Pseudotsuga menziesii | reverse complement strand
TATTGCTGGTATATTATGGTCATTGAAGCCCTATCCTGCCCAAAAATTTGGGCGAAACTCTGCTCAAAATGTCCCATTTTGAATGTTGGTTCTTCATATGTCATTATTGCTGCCAGAAACCATAGATTGTTGCCCTAAAAACACAAAATTGGTTTCTCATCAAACCTGCTCTCAAAATCCTGGAAAGGGTCACAAGATGGAAGTGTTTTGCTACTCTAAAGGCCATGAAAATTTTGATATGCTTCCATATGTGTTCAGCCCTAGAGTGTTGTACATCTTCGAAATTCTGAGCAATAGAGACTAGGTCAACAATATGCCGTGTATGACTGCTGAAACATCTTGATTTATGCCTAGGTCTTATCCATTCAAATGCTTCCAAACATACTTCCATGTACAATATGATGGAGCTGTTACAAGATTGAATTCACTGTCAAATATTCCACATCAATCCCTAACAACTTCACACATAAATCTAGCTGCAACAACTCTGTTTCTACTGTAGGTTGCTACTGTTTGCTAAATCCCATTAGGTAGGGGTGTTATTTAGTGCCTTATGTTTGTCTCATACAAATGCAATACTATAATAATGAAATAGTGATATGGAAAACAAGGTTTAATACCTTTTCAATATCCGAGTAGATCATTAGCAGCAAACACAACATCCTTTAACTGCCCATTTGNTTTGAGTAGTTAGTTAGTTCAGTAAAGTTAGTATCTCAGAATATCAGTAGTTAAATCTGTTAATAATTACTGTGTTTTTCCACATCTGGTATCACCAGACCGTACTTCAGCACAGTACCTCGGTATTATGAAGTAATATCCTTCTGAACCGAGTTTTCCTATTTTACTACCAGTAACTATTAATGTCTTACAAATCATATGTTAATTTCTCATAGATTTAAAACCAACTTTCTATTATTGTATTTCATTTGTTTCAGTAAATTCTATTGCAAAGGAAAGATAGAAGTTAGATTAAAATTTATACTATTACTGTAAGTTTCTTCCTGGTGTTCGGATTCTGTTACTTCAAAAGTTAACACAAAGTAAGAACATGTTACAGGAATAATAGTCTTTATTTATACTTACAGCACATTTTGTAAGTAAACATTTAACTAAAGGAATAAACTAAATACAATAGAAAGTAGGTAGTATAATAAACTACAGAAGAATAAAAATTAAATACTATCTCCAAATATTATAAAATAAACTAAGGAATTAATATAAAAACAACAGAAATTTTAGAATGATAATATAAATATTACAGTAATAGTAAAGTACTCTTTTACATCTTGCTATTCATTTTAAAATAGGAATTTTGTAACAATAATAATATTCTTCAGAATCAACTTATTTCCGAACTGTAAGTAATTAATAGTTCATAACCCTAATTCTTTTAAGATATAATTGTATCGTAGTAAATACTTGTCCTCATTTATAAGGAATATTTAGTATAGAAATAAAGGCAAGAATATTACTTTGATTTTAATAGGTATCATGCATTAATACAGACATTTTATAGTAAATTATTTGTGTTTTATAAGAACCTGTTATTATCAAACATAGAAAGTATTTTAATACTCTATAAGTAAAACTTGAATTAATTTATATCTAAGTTATAAGTAAAAAAAAAGGAAATTTACCAACAGTATCAAGATAAATAAATAATAAAATATATAAACCTTATATTATTATCAAGGTTTAAACTTTTTATCAGTTATAATTTCTTTATTAATAACAAACTGAATTATAAACTGACTTTAACACATAATTTTTCAATATAGAATCAAAGGTATATCTGTACAAAAGAAAAGATATGAGTACAGGACGCTCGACAATCGAGCTTAAGTATTTAAACCTCATCAGTAACCTAATGAGACAGATGTCTCCTCAACTTAAATTTTATTTAATAGAAGCAAAACAGTATTATTATCTTTCACCGCCAACTAGGGTTAAACCTAGTAACACTTTAAGTACACAAAAAATATTTAATAAAAAGAAGAACTAGTAATATTCTTCTTACGGCCGGGTTATTAAATAAAACATAGTAAGCATTCTTTTATTTAAATCTTTCCAATACTGCATTAAGAAAAAATGCAAGAGAGAGAAACAACTTTCAAAATTTCATAGAACTGAGGGTAAAAACCCTACCCTTTGTCAAATAATCATAAGAACAACTGTAACTCTGTTTCATTTAATAACCCATAGCAGTAACAAAAACATACATGAAGGCTTACAGCCTGTAAGGCTTTTGAACACAGTAAACGCAAGGCTTAAACCCTGTTAAGTTTTTAAACCAAACAATAACTACAAACATGGTCTTACACTCACGGCCGTAGCTGGAGAGCTCAGTTTAAGAGCTAGGGTTTTACCCACATTGTTAAAAACTTTAAAAACAAACAACCCAAAATCCATGGAGGTCAACCAGGGCTGCATCGACCAAACCAGCGCAATCTCTTAAGGTTTCAGACAAAGATGATAAGCCATGGAAAGACCAAAGCTTACCATGGTCATGGAGCCGTAACCCTTATTCCGGTGTAAGCAAAGAAGCGTAGCAGGTTCACCTGCAAGAAGATCATTTACACATCCGAGTGTTAGCATTTGTTTTAAAGTACAAGGATATATAATAACATGTATAAATTGCTGTACATTAAAGGAAACGAGGTAGTGGTTACCCTACCTGTTGATAACCTTCACAGCGTTGCCACGGCCAGTTCGAGCAAGTAGTCTGCCAATTGATGGCAACAAGATTGGGTTAAATTCGCTCAACCTCTACAGCAAAAAGGAGACCCCAGTGAATCGATGAAGAATATAAACCCTACAGTCGCAACACTCTTTCTATCATTTATCACTCAACAGTTGATAGCACCAGCCACGCTATACTGAAAGGATAATCATTCACGCGGGACAGAGAGAGGTAGGACAGTTACCCAAACTGAGATAAACCAAACAATGGCGATTCTACAAAGGCAAGCAACAAGTATATATACAATCTAATCACCCTCACAATGCAGTAGCAGAGCTCACAAGGAGCTGGAGCAGCAGGAGGTGCAATGGCGGTCAATACAACAGCAGCATAGTCCCGAAGGGTTTGCAGAGCGGCCAAAGGCTCGTGAACAAAGGAAGAATGGAAAATTAGGGTTAGATCAACCGTTATATAGCGCCAATGCATGGCCAATAAGTGACCACGTAACACTTTAAATAATTTGTTGCATGGGTTATCATGCTAAAGTCCACGACCGTTGATTGATTCTCAACCAATTCATCGCTAGAATGTTCCATAAGAAGTATTATACCATAGCATAACCTGCATCATATGGTCAACCACGTACTTTAGTCCAATGTTTATAAATCTTTCTTGTTCATGTGGTTTATTTTATAGCATTGTGCACATAAGCATAGAGGTTTGTTTATGTGTTTAAGAGTTGTAGAGTAATAGATTATGGTTATAGTTAGGTTGTTGTAACCACAACTACTATGCCAACTATCTGATAATTCAAAAGAAGGTAAGAAATATAACTACTCATTAAGAAGTATATAATTAATGATATTGTAATTATGGTGTTCATAAAATTAATCTAGTTTGCTCTAGTTCATCATTTAAATACCTATAAATAGAGTGATAACTCTTCCTAGTCATAGTCCTAACATCCATTTGGTGACAATTTGATTTTGTCACTCTCCCAACTCAAGATTTTATAAAAGGCATTATAAGTAAAGTGTGATAGGTAACTTGGATACTCTTTTACCTTCTTATTTGTTAATTGGTCTTGGGACTTTATAAAGTGATCAAATGAGATGAGTCTAGGACTCATTCTAACAGTATTTGGTTTTCCACCAAATGATACTCTTGGAATGAGTTTAGCATTCTAAAAGAATGTAGACTTTTAAACTATAAAAGGAATACTTGTTTCAAATCATAGTTCATAGATGCTTAAGTAAGAAAAAAATTATGGATCGACTTTAATAATATTTCCTCATTAGTTGAAAAAAACTGAATAGGATGCAATCTAAGCATGGAATATTATTATTATAACTTTACCTAAAAGAAGTAAACTTGTGAAGCTGTGATCTTTCTACCATGCTAAGCTGTTAAGTAAAGAAATAATAAATACCTTCTTATACTTATCTTCAGAATGGACATTTAAGGGTTTCGTACTTGTAGATTTACTAAACTTTATGTTACTGTATGGAATAGTCCTCTACTATCTTTATGTGCAAAATGCATTTCCTTTTAGTATTAAGTTTCAAGGAAATTTTAGTAAAAATAATACCTCGAGAAGCATGGTACTTCTGTCTAGCATGTATAAAATTTTACTAGTCAAATTGTATGTAGCAATCTGTACTGTAAACTTCTGAGACTTGTTAGCATCGAACCATACTTCTTACATGTATACCTGTAATAGAAGGAAACTGCTGCGTTAGCTCGAAAGCTAAGTAAGCCCAGCCCTTCACGACAAACCACCTTGTGTCGCAAACAGAAAAACAATCAGTAACTGAAAAAGAAACTGATCCTTCAAGTACAGAGTAAATAAATAATCATTCAGTTACAATTCTAGTAGCATAAACTAATCAAATAGTTAATGATTGCATTTAATGTGATTATATGTTATTTTAAAAGTTTTAAATTTTTTGAAATTTTTGGGGTTTTGACATGTGGTATTAGAGCATGGTTCGAACACTAGGCCTTGATGTGGCCCAATTACTTTCCACAGAACAGTTAAAAAAAAAAACAAAAAAAAATACTAACCTATATTTTGTTTTATGTGAAAGGCAGAAAATTATTTTTCTGAATCTAACAGGCAGGTATGAAGAACTTAGGAGAAAATGCTGAGGAGGAATCTCCAAACACTGAGACTAGACAGATGTCCAGAGAACCTGTGATTGAGGAGATAACTGCTCACACCTCAGAGTTGATGCAGACCATAAAGAGTTTAAAGACTGAAATAGAAACAGTCAAAAAGGATAATGAAAGAATTCTGAAGACTCAAGAGGAGTTAAATCAAATTCTGATAGAGAAATTTCAGACTGAAGGGAAAAATAGAAGGTCTGAATCTGAAGAAGCTAGCCATCAAAAAGGGTCCAAAAAGATGAAACTAGCTAAACTTGATAGCAGTTCATCATCAGAAGGAAGTAAGGAACAACAGAGCTATTACACTACTAGTGACAGTAGTGAGGCCGAGTTGTATAAAAGGAAGAAAAAGTACAGGCCTTATGAAGAGATTTCTGGGGAGTTCAAGAAAATAAAACCCCCAACTTTCAATGGAGAAACGAAAAAAGGAGAAGAGGCAGAATCCTGGTTATCCAGGATGAGAAAATACTTTTAGATTTATAATTATTCAAATCAGCTGAAGGCGAGAATGACCATCTATAACCTTTCTAGAAAGGCAGATATATGGTGGCAAGATTTGAAGAGGGTTAAGGGGATTAAATAAAAAGAGGTCAATTGGAGTACTTTTAAAAGGTACTTCAAGAAGAAGTTTCTGTCTGAACAATACTATGAAGAAAGGGCCAAGGAGTTTTATGAGTTAAAGCTTGGGTCCATGACTATGAAAGACTTAAACAACAAGTTCTTAAGTCTGTTAAGGTATGTGCCGTATTTAGTTGATGAGAAACCTAAAGTACAGTGGTTTCTCAGCTGCTTGCCATACCATATAAAAGACAGAATCAAATATGATAACCCCAAAACTCTGGAAGAAGCCATGCGAAAAGATAATTTCTGTTTTGAACAGAACAAAAAGAAGGAAGGAATAGCCAATTGGAAGGCTAAAAAGAATGGTAATCAGTCTGAATTCAAGAAAAAGGAGTATGTACCCCAAAAAAATTTCAGGAACAACAAGAACATAAATCATTCTAATGGTAAGAACTTTCAGGGAAGCAAAAATGGTACTTCAAATAACTCCAATAACTTCAAGGGCAGCAAGGAGGTTTCTAACAATCATGGAAATTTCACTAAGAATTTCGAAAGGAAGGAACCTGTTAAGTGTTGGGAGTGCAATGGCCCACACTATGCTTCAGTTTGCCCAAATCGAAAGAAGCCAAACAACAATATTCATACAATACAAGATGAAATGACTGTTGGAGACTTTGCAAGGACCATGCCTCGAATCAATGCAGCGTTGGAGAATCGCCAAGCTGAGTACCAAACTTCCATGGTGGAAGTAGAAGGTATGGTTAACAAAACTCCTGTAACTATTTTGATAGATCCAGGTGCTAGCCTAAGTTATATTTCACCGCAGATAGTAGAAAAGTGTAATTTGACCGTTGAAAAGTTTGATAACTCTTGGCTAGTTCAACTAGCCACAAGGGCAAAAAGGAAGGTAAATTGTTATGTTAAGGAATGTGCTTTAGATTTGAATGATTTAAAAACCACAGTTAAATTAAACGTTCTGCCACTTGGCTCTTATGACATACTTATTGGTATGGACTAGTTAGAACAACATAGGGTAGTTTTAAACTGTTTTGATAAAACCTTTACGTGTATGAATAATAATGAACAGCCTGTAATAGTTAAAGGTATACCTAGGAAAACTGTAATCAGGCAGATTTCCGCCTTACAGCTCAAAAGAGCAGTCAGGAAAGGGTGTAAAGCCTATGCTGTAACTATTACAGATGAGGCGAGTAAATCTAAAAAAGATAAAATAAAAATAGAGGATATTCCTGTGTTAAATGAATTTATTGATGTTTTTCTGGAGGAAATTCCAGGATTACCTCCCAGGAGGGAACTGGATTTCACAATAGAGTTGGTACCAGGTGTTATACCTAGCTTGAAGGGTCCGTACCGTATGAATATTCTGGAACTTAATGAATTAAAATCACAGTTAAAGGAATTAATCGATAAGAAATATATTCGTCCTAGTGTGTCTCCTTGGGGAGCACTAGTAATCTTTGTTAAAAAGAAAGACGAAACTATGCGACTTTGCATAGATTACCGTCAACTAAATAAAATGACAATTAAAAATAGATACCCATTGCCCCGCATAGATGATCTATTTGATCAGCTGCGTGGAGCTACGGTGTTCTCGAAGATAGACCTGAGATCAGGCTATCATCAGGTGAGAATTAAAGAAGAGGACATATTCAAGACAGCTTTCAGAACAAGGTATGGACATTACGAATTTGTCGTAATGCCATTCGGGCTTACTAATGCCCCAGCCGGCTTTATGTGTCTAATGAATAACATAATGCATAAATATTTGGACAAATTTGTTGTCGTATTCATCGATGACATCCTAATCTATTCTAAAAATGAAGAGGAACCTAAGGAACATTTACGGATAGTCTTACAAGAATTGCGAGAGCAACAACTCTTTGCAAAGTTCAGTAAGTGTGATTTCTTCAGGGATGAAATCTAGTACTTAGGTCACGTGGTGACCAAGGAAGGGATTTCAGTTGATCCTGAAAAGATTCGAGCAATCGAAGATTGGCCGGTACCAAAAGATGTAACAGACGTTAGGTCCTTTATGGGAATTACCGGTTATTACCGGAGGTTCATAGAAGGTTTTTCAAAAATAGCTAATCCAATCACTTCTTTGCAAAAGAAAGTCAATAAGTTCAATTGGAACTTAAAATGTGAAGAAAGCTTTAAGAAACTAAAAACTTTATTAACAACTGCGCCTATTCTAAGAATAGCGGATCCTAATAAGGATTTCGTGGTTTGCACCGATGCTTGTAATGACGGTCTAGGCGGAGTGCTGACTCAGGATGGGCATGCCATTGCCTATGAGTCCAGGAAGCTAAAGATCCATGAAAAGAATTATGCCACGTATGATTTGGAACTAGCTACTGTTATTCATGCCTTAAAAATGTGGCGACACCACTTAATAGGCAGAAAGTTTACTTTAATGACTGATAATAAGGGTCTGAAATAACTTTTAGATCAGCCTAACTTAAATGCAAGGCAAGCCAGATGGTTAGCCTTCCTAAGTGAATACGATTTCGAATTTCAACACATAAAAGGAAAAGAAAATAAAGTAGCTGATGCATTGAGCAGAAATGCAAATCTGAATTTTACAACAACAATCAGTACTTATAATTCTGATTTAAATGAACAGCTGACTGAAGGGATAAAATTGGATGAAATTGATCAAAAATTACAAGCTATAGCTAAAGAAGAACCCACAGAAAGTTTAATTAAGGGTTATAGTCTAAAGAAAGATGGATTTTTATTGTTTAAGGACAGACTGTATGTGCCAAATGTGTCTAAAGTCAAATTGCTGATTCTGGATGAAGTGCATAAAACCCCTTATTCAGGGCATCCAGGCTACCAGAAGACTGTCACCATGTTGAGAAAAGATTATTTCTGGCCTAATATGAAATCTGAAGTAGCTGAGTATATAGCTAGGTGTTTGGACTGTCAACAAGTAAAGACAGAACATCAACATCCAGATGGGTTATTGCAACCCTTGCCTATTCCCAGCTGGAAGTGGGAAATAATCAGCTTAGATTTCATTACTGGATTACCCAGAAATCAAAATCAGAATGATTCAATTATGGTGGTAGTAGATAAATTAAGTAAAGCAGCACATTTTATTCCTGTTAAGACCACCTACAAAGCTGCAAATATAGCAGACATTTTCTTAAAGAAGATTTTTCGGCTACATGGTGTACCGAAGGTTATTATTTCAGACAGGAATCCTAAATTCACAAGGAATTTCTGGAAATCCTTGTTTAAAGGATTAAACACCACACTGAATTTCAGCACCTCTTTCCATCCTCAGACGGACGGACAGACTGAAAGAGTTAACCAGGTATTGGAAGATCTGTTAAGAATGTACATCAAGGATCAACCAGGTAAGTGGGAGGATTACTTGCATTTAGCAGAATTTGCATACAATAACAACTATCAATCATCAGCTAAGTTCAGCCCTTTTGAAATTCTGTATGGGCGTAAATGTAACACTCCTATCTCCTGGAATAATCCAGTAGATAGATTAGTGTTGGGACCCGAATTATTAAAAGAAATGGAACAGATTGTAAAACAAGTGCAGGAGAACTTGAAGGTTGCCCAGGATCGGCAAAAGAGTCAAGCAGATTTAAAAAGAACTCCTAAAGAGTTCCAGGTAGGTGAGCACGTGTTCATAAAGGTAAGACCAAAGAAAAGCTCCCTAAGACTAGGAACTTGTGCAAAATTAGCGCCACGTTACTGTGGTTCGTTTGAAATTTTATCTAGAGTTGGTCAAGTTGCATATCAGTTAGCGTTACCACCTAATTTAAAAGTGCACAATGTTTTTCATATTTCTGTTCTGAAAAAGTATGTTCATGATGCTACTCATGTAATTGATTGGAACATTGTACAGGTAGAACCAGAAGGGGAATTTCTGGTGGAACTGGACTGTATCCTCGGGAGGAGGGAAATTACTCTGCGGAACCGCACAATTGGACAGCTGAAGGTGCAATGGAAGCACCTTAGTCCTGAAGAAGCTACTTGGGAACTAGAAAGTAAGATGTGGGAAGCATACCCGGATCTATTCCGAGAGGTTCCCGAGGAAGAAGAATAAGTAACATCGAGGACGATGTTACATTTTAAGGGGGTGTGTATGTCACATACCCCAATTTTGTAAAATTATGTAATTTGTTTTATTATATTTCTGAGACATTATGTTAAACTTAATCCCAAGTAGGGATTGATGACTCAGCAGAGTCAACAGTAATGGAGTGTAATTTAGAATATTTTATTATTAATAAATAAATTATGGAGACAACAGCATGGGAGAGCTGTTAAAAAAGGTTACTGGTCAAACTGGTGGATGGAACTAGGTGGAAAGGCAAAAGGACAAGTGGCAGCATCCTCAAACACTTCCTAAGTTGTAGGTGGAAACTTCCCTATATTAGGGGTCATGATTCCCCAAGAAAGTGGAATCAGAGCAGGTGGCTCATTAAATGACAGTTAACCCAACAAAGACCTAGGCAATATTTTAAAAGAACTCAATGAAGAGAGCTAAGGCTGCTCAGATTTTATTCCAGAGAGAATTCATTCAAGTGAATGTTATTCAGGAATTTCATTGAGGAAAGAGGGAAAAATAGTAAGGAGGTGTTTTGAGTGGATTGCTGCAGTAACTTGATTTTTATTACAGCTATTTGGGCTGAGAGAACTGACTGATAGTTCTGAGTTAATACTGAGTTTGAAGACTGGTATCTAATTTTGCTACACCTAGTTCCAGCCAGGGAGACCAGAGCAAGCTCGGGGGTCCTGAGAAGTCGCTGACTGAGCGCTCTCCAGGAGTTGGTAGGGAGGAACGACCTCCCATTGCTGTTGTTGTCCACAGCTTAAACAGGTTCTGTTATTTATTTCTTTATGTTACTGAATATGAATTGGATACATGTTATGTTTATCTATATGTTTGATTAGTTAGTTAGTTCAGTAAAGTTAGTATCTCAGAATATCAGTAGTTAAATCTGTTAATAATTACTGTGTTTTTCCACATCTGGTATCACCAGACCGTACTCCAGCACAGTACCTCGGTATTATAAAGTAATATCCTTATGAACCGAGTTTTCCTATTTTACTACCAGTAACTATTAATGTCTTACAAATGCATAAGTTAATT
>LPNX010101020.1:453693-491406 GCA_001517045.1 Pseudotsuga menziesii | reverse complement strand
CCTAATTCTTTTAAGATATAATTGTATCGTAGTAAATACTTGTCCTCATTTATAAGGAGTATTTAGTATAGAAATAAAGGCAAGAATATTACTTTGATTTTAACAGGTATCATGCATTAATACAGACAGTTTATAGTAAATTATTTGTGTTTTATAAGAAACTGTTATTATCAAACATAGAAAGTATTTTAATACTCTGTAAGTAAAACTTGAATTAATTTATATCTAAGTTATAAGTAAAAAAAAAGGAAATTTACCAACAGTATCAAGATAAATAAATAATAAAATATATAAACCTTATATTATTATCAAGGTTTAAACTTTTTATCAGTTATAATTTCTTTATTAATAACAAACTGAATTATAAACTTAACACATAATTTTTCAATATACAATCAAAGGTATATCTGTACAAAAGAAAATATATGAGTACAGGACGCTCGACAATCGAGCTTAAGTATTTAAACCTCATCAATAACCTAATGAGACAGATGTCTCCTCAACTTAAATTTTATTTAATAGAAGCAAAACAGTATTATTATCGTTCACCACCAACTAGGGTTAAACCTAGTAACACTTTAAGTACACAAAAATTATTTAATAAAAAGAAGAACTAGTAATATTCTTCTTACGGCCGGGTTATTAAATAAAACATAGTAATCATTCTTTTATTTAAATCTTTCCAATACTGCATTAAGGAAAAATGCAAGAGAGAGAAACAGTTTTCAAAATTTCATAGAACTGAGGGTAAAAACCCTACCCTTTGTCAAATAATCATAAGAACAACTGTAACTCTGTTTCATTTAATAACCCATAGCAGTAACAAAAATATACATGAAGGCTTACAACCTGTAAGGCTTTTGAACACAGTAAACACAAGGCTTAAACCCTGTTAAGTTTATAAACCAAACAATAACTACAAATAGGGTCTTACACTCACGGCCGTAGCCGGAGAGCTCAGTTTAAGAGCTAGGGTTTTACCCACATTGTTAAAAACTTTAAAAACAAACAACCCAAAATCCATGGAGGTCAACCAGGGCTGCATCAACCAAACCTGCACAATCTCTTAAGGTTTCAGACAAAGATGATAAGCCGTGGAAAGACCAAGGCTGACCGTGGTCATGGAGCCGTAACCCTTATTCCGGTGTAAGCAAAGAAGCGTAGCAAGTTCACCTGCAAGAAGATCATTTACACAGCCGAGTGTTAGCATTTGTTTTAAAGTACAAGGATATATAATAACATGTATAAATTGCTGTACATTAAAGGAAACGAGGTAGTGGTTACCCTACCTGTTGATAACCTTCACAGCGTTGCCACGGCCAGTTCGAGCAAGTAGTCTGCCAATCGATGGCAACAAGATTGGGTTAAATTCGCTCAACCTCTACAGCAAAAAGGAGACCCCAGCGAATCAATGAAGAATATAAACCCTATAGTCGCAACACTCTTTCTATCATTTATCACTCAACAGTTGATAGCACCAGCCACGCTATACTGAAAGGATAATCATTCACGCGGGACAGAGAGAGGTAGGACAGTTACCCAAACTGAGATAAACCAAACAATGGCGATTCTACAAAGGCAAGCAACAAGTATATATACAATCTAATCACCCTCACAATGCAGTAGCAGAGCTCACAAGGAGCTGGAGCAGCAGGAGGTGCAATGGCGGTCAATACAACAGCAGCATAGTCCCGAAGGGTTTGCAGAGCGGCCAAAGGCCCGTGAACAAAGGAAGAATGGAAAATTAGGGTTAGATCAACCGTTATATAGCGCCAATGCATGGCCAATAAGCGACCACGTAACACTTTAAATAATTTGCTGCATGGGTTATGATGCTAAAGTCCACGACCGTTGATTGATTCTCAACCAATTCATCGCTAGAATGTTCCATAAGAAGTATTATACCATAGCATAACCTGCATCATATGGTCAACCACGTACTTTAGTCCAATGTTTATAAATCTTGCTTGTTCATGTGGTTTATTTTATAGCATCGTGCACATAAGCATAGAGGTTTGTTTATGTGTTTAAGAGTTGTAAAGTAATAGATTATGGTTATAGTTAGGTTGTTGTAACCACAACTACTATGCCAACTATCTGATAATTCAAAGGAAGGTAAGAAATATAACTACTCATTAAGAAGTATATAATTAATGATATTGTAATTATGGTGTTCATAAAATTAATCTAGTTTGCTCTAGTTCATCATTTAAATACCTATAAATAGAGTGATAACTCTTCCTAGTCATAGTCCTAACATCCGTTTGGTGACAATTTGATTTTGTCACTCTCCCAACTCAAGATTTTATAAAAGGCATTATAAGTAAAGTATGATAGGTAACTTGGATACTCTTTTACCTTCTTATTTGTTAATTGGTCTTGGGACTTTATAAAGTGATCAAATGAGATGAGTCTAGGACTGATTCTAACAGTATTTGGTTTTCCACCAAATGATACTCTTGGAATGAGTTTAGCATTCTAAAAGAATGTAGACTTTCAAACTATAAAAGGAATACTTGTTTCAAATCATAGTTCATAGATGCCCAAGTAAGAAAAAAATTATGGATCGACTTTAATAATATTTTCTCATTAGTTGAAAAAAAATGAATAGGATGCAATCTAAGCATGGAATATTATTATTATAACTTTACCTAAAAGAAGTAAACCTGTGAAGCTGTGATCTTTCTACCATGCTAAGCTGTTAAGTAAAGAAATAATAAATACGTTCTTATACTTATCTTCAGAATGGACATTTAAGGGTTTCGTACTTGTAGATTTACTAAACTTTATGTTACTATATGGAATAGTCCTCTACTATCTTTATGTGCAAAATGCATTTCCTTTTAGTATTAAGTTTCAAGGAAATTTTAGTAAAAATAATACCTCGAGAAGCATGGTATTTCTGTCTAGCATGTATAAACTTTTACTAGTCAAATTGTATGTAGCAATCTGTACTGTAAACTTCTGAGACTTGTTAGCATCAAACCATACTTCTTACCTGTATACCTGTAATAGAAGGAAACTGCTGCGTTAGCTCGAAAGCTAAGTAAGCCCAGCCCTTCACGACAAACCACCTTGTGTCGCAAACAGAAAAACAATCAGTAACTGAAAAAGAAACTGATCCTTCAAGTACAGAGTAAATAAATAATCATTTAGTTACAATTCTAGTAGCATAAACTAATCAAACAGTTAATGACTGCATTTAATGTGATTATATGTTATTTTAAAAGTTTTAAATTTTTTGAAATTTTTGGGGTTTTGACACCATTATTGACAGAATAGAAGCTTCCAATAGATACCCCAACATCGTTGTAGATGTCTCTTTGGTAGCTGAAGTATAAGGTACTTGATTCCAGCTATTATTTGTAGGCACATTCATACATTCTTGCATCATCACTTACATCTTCCAAAATTGTTTCTTCAGGTGTGTATGCCATCCTTGGAGATAAAAATACCCAATGATTCCATTGTATTTTGCGCCTACTATCACTTCTATTACTCTGAAAGACCACCAATCTACTCATGATAATGCTTTCATACAAAGCTATAAAAATAGATTAACTACAAACATGCTGTATACTTATTCTTCAAACTGCTTGGAGATACAACGGTTAACCTCTTTACACTAGAGAGATCCCTCCAATTCTCTTTGTCTCTAATGATCAAAAGAATCTCTCCACCATAATGCACTTTTCATATTGTTGTAAAAGAGCCCATAGATCATATCTCAAGTTTGTGTTTCAGCGGGATTAATAGACATGAGATCAAATCAGCAATACAAAACAAAACTTAATGACTGCTTTTTCAATAGGCTTAAAACTGCTACGGGTAAGAGTATGGAAAGTTAGCAGTGTCATTGGCAACATTCAAAAACATAACTAAAGCAAGGCGTTGACCACTCCTTCCATATCACTCTTATGCAAATGCACCATGATATGACCCTTAGACAAGCTAGGTGCTCTTCTTCTTCAATGCCTTTATCTTTTAGATATGCCAAAACAAATACTCAAAAGCACATTGTATTGTTGATATGATTGTGCCCTCCTCCTCAATGTAGTATGGATATATAGATCCCCTTATAACTAATCACATGTGCCAAATCAAAACTTACCTTGATCAAAACTTACCTTGGGGCACTCCAATAATAGATGCTAGCTAAGTCAATCATATGCCAAAATAGGAAGTAGGTTAAGTTAATTATGCCACAAGCAACCTCCATGTAGCACTTGTGGGTCTTCCAAGGAGGATAAAAGCCAATATCCTAAAATAGCGAGTACTCTCCTCAAGCTGGGATATGTTAGAGTGAATCATCATTTTCCAAAGTGGTTGTCCCATTTGCTACAATATGTATAACTAGCCTTTCAAAGAGAGTTTCAGCATGTCGATTGACCATGTTCACACTTTGTTTTGTTCTCATCATTGCACGTCTTTGTCAATTTGATTATGGTAGCAGCATAAACTTGTCTAAGGGTTAGTCTATCAATCTTAGTTATCATGTGACTATCACCCATATTCAATTTTGCCTCTTTGGCCTAGAATCCTGGATATATGTTCTTTGATCATATAAATCATCTCTGGGAATATATGGATTCCAATTCCTTGTCTTTTGACAGCCAAGTATCTACCTTTCCATTTTGCATACATGACACAAGTCTGGGCACCATTGGTATGTTTAACTCCACAAACTTATGAAAAATTAGCATGTATATAACCTCTTCAGTTGCTATCTGACATTCATTTGATTTTCATTCAGCTATCATCCAGTATACCTTCATTCAATAAGATCAATCAATACAAGTATCACCTACAGTTTAATCCATTTAACCAGAACTAGATCGAGTTGTTTAACCGGTGGAATAATCCATCTAAGAACCTCCTGTTCCAGGACCATATAAAAATACCGCGCCAAACCACCGAGTCTAATAAGCACCTTGCCCGGTGTAATCCCTCCCATTTCTAGATTCAACAGACTATATTGCAATAGATCGTGCCTTTGTCGGGAAATAAGAGCAATGCCGAACCCTCCATTGAAGTTGAAGATGAAGATGATTTGGCTTAGCTTTTATATATTATAGATTTTCCTATATTTATCCTATGATAATTTTAATTTTTTACTGTTTGTTATTGCAGATCCAGTTTTGGGACAGATGGACAATTTAAAAGTGACTTCAAATAAAAGAGAGAAATACACTATTTACATTGAAGTGATCCTTTCAGTGAAAGGCAGACAACTGTAATTGATATGATCCTCTCATTGGGACTTGCCACATGTTGTCATATTTTTCTTTTGTCTAAAAACTACCCAATGGGATTAGGAAACGATGTTCAATCATGAAGTTTAACATAAAATTTTATCATTCCAAGGATCATGCCCTTCTATACCTGTGATTTTGTAGGAAATGATGAGAATTTCCTATCTGGAGTATTTGGAAAACTCGCAATCTTTGCATTTTTGAAGATCAAGAACCGATCGTTGGATCTATTTGTCACAGGATCCTGAATCTCGTTAATGCTTTTCCTGTAGTGGGCGAAAAAATTGCTCATCGTGATATTGGATCAGGTCTTTCAGTCACTTATTCTTCTAGGTTCTTTTATGGTGCCACAACATCTAACATTGGGGGTGCGGATTTTACTCTTCATATCAGTTCCTCACATTACTTTCACGTCAAGTTGGGCTGCGGTGTCAGGACCAACAGAAGTGCGGAATTGATGGCACTTTGGTCCCTATTGATTTTTGTGGTTTCTATTGGCCTTGCCACTCTCTCTGTCTTTGGGGACTCCCAGGTTATCAAAAACTGGGCAAACTCTGTGGCATGGCTAGCTGTTGTGGACCTAGAACACCGACGTGATCAAATTTCTGAGGTCAAGACCCCGTTTCTCTCTATAAACTTTCAACACATTTATAGGGAACACAATATGAGTGTTGATGTTTTATCAAAGGAAGCACTATCTCTTGAGATGGGAAAACTCTCCTTCATTGAGATCTTGGAAGGAGAGACTATTGGAAGTGGAACCTTACTGCTCTTTTAAGGTATGCTTATAACATACATGTAGTATGACAATGGCTTACTCATCTTTTTTAGGAAAGATTTGAGTTTTTGATTTTAAATCCTTTGTTTTAAACTGTCATAGCTCCTTTTGCTGAGTTACTTTCTTGGCATTTAGTGTGCCTTAGTATGGGGAGAATTCTCTTTGCCCCCTATGTGCTTCCTTTGGATAAGCCATTAGGGCTCCTTATGTGCTTCCTATGGATTGTGTGGGAGGGTTTAATGAGAGATTTCTGGTTATTGTACTGGTTTGAGGTTTCTATTGCACCCCTATGTGTATTGGCTACAAGATCCTATTGAGATGGCCTATTCTTTTTGTGACTTGAAGGATATCTCCTTCTGTTTTATTATTGACATAATATGATACACATTATCATTGATTTGTAAATATTATTTTTGATTCTCTGGAATATCCAAAAAGTGTTTTTTTTCTTCTTGAAAAATAATAATGAGAATTACCCCTCAAATTTAAGGTTTTGCATTTTTAAAAATAATGAAAATTACCGCTCAAATTTAGGGTTTTGCATTTTCTTCCGTCAAATTGACTAGGCATTAGGCATTTTCAATTGTTTTAAACCAGCCACCAAGATGGAAGGGCAGGGCTATAGGAAATTAGGGCAGCGAACCCTTGAATTAAATGTAGGCCTCACTCTAACTTAAATCACGAACAAAACGTTCAGTGGGATCAGGGTAGGAATTTCAAATGGCCGACACCAGTCAAAATTATAGGTAATAATCAAAATATGAAATGTTTTTTAGTCTAAGCCAGAATTTGATGGTCTTTGTAAAATCTTAGCTGTATTTGAGGGTAAATTGGCCCATGACGGCCATTTACCCATCAAATTCCATCCCTCAGTAGGATTCTCAACATGGAAGTCTGTAATTACTTTTATTTTCGGGTACGTAGAGGGGCGTGGAATCCAAAATACTAATCAGATTCATGCGCTTTGGCATTAGAACAGGTGGAGGGAAACAAACACCTCAGTATAGATCGACAAACATTTGTAAATAGTAGGTCGTAGAGAAAGTGTCTCTAAACTTACCTCCTTCACTAAAATGATAGAGATTTCCCTCTCATTTGAAGTTGAAGATTTAAATTTTCCCCGAACAACTATCTCCCTCCTGGTTTACCATATCTCAAATTTTGAAAATCCGCTCACCCCCATAAAGAATCCAATCTTACAAATACATGTCAAACTTCTCTACCATTAGATCGCTGCCTCTGCATATACCCTCTCTATTTTATCAGCTGAGATCTAAAATGGAGGCGTATTTGCAGTTTGCAGGCGACTTTTTTTCTTTAGCAGAAGGAGAATATAACAACAATAAGGAGAACATTTCTCCATCCTCCTCCTCCATGGAATTTGCATTGCAATTCCCTCGCGAGAGGAAAGCTCTACAGGATATCACATCCTTTGCCATTTCTAATTTAAGTATTCACACCCACCCCTCAATGCTTTGATTTTGCATTCTCCTGACATTATAATTTGATTATTTGACTAATTGATCTATGGCTCTTCTGTATTTCAGGGAAGGCCATTTCTCTTTGCGGTAGAAAATGAGGTCGCGTTTAGAATTGGGGGTACGCACATCCAGTAAAAAGAGGAAGGCTACACATCTGTCAAGTGACAGAGTCGTTTCGAGTCAGATAAGACGCCAAAGATGTGAAATATCTCTCTCTCTCTGCTGTAAATTGTCTTTCCCCTGACATTATCATTTTATTGTTCAAGTAATTGATTTGTGGCTCTTCTATTTTTTTAGGTAAGATCATTGTTCTCTATAGTGGAAGCAAGGCCGAGTATAGAATTGGGAGTATGAACATCCAGTAAAAATGGGAGGTTGCACATCCGTTGAGTGAGGGCATTGTTTCCAGTCAGAAAATATGCCAAAGATGTGAAAGATCAATACTGAGAAAGAGCTTCAGATAGACAATACGAAGTCTGGTTAGCGATGGGGAAGCAGAGCAGTTCCATTATTTGTAAATATATTTCTGTTCTGCTCGAGGGATTTCTCTCTAGGAATGCTAAGCGAGTCGTATTGAATCTTGATTCAAGAAGATTTGAACTGAATATTTGAAGTTAGGATAAGTTTATTGGGTTATTACTCTCTCTCACTGTGGTAAGATTAAGGTGAAGATCATCATGTTGGGACTGCTATTCTTCAGAGAAGACGCGTTGGATAATTCCCTTTCATCTTTAATACATTGAATAATGATATATTCATTCTCACCATCAATCACTGCTCGATATTGTGAGTACAGTCTCATAGTCTCTCTATGCATACCAATGGTTATAATGCCTACTGTTGCTAGTGACTTGTAAGATGGTAACTAAAGCATTAAAATCTGGAAGATGGTAACTAAAACATCAATCTTGATATTTGAGATTCTTCAAAATTGATTTTAAGGTAACCATTAAAGTTACATTGAATAAAGATATATTAATTGTTACCATCAATCACTGCTCAAAGAGTACAGTCTCTATATATACCAATCTGCTGCTTTTAGTGACTTTACCATCAATCACTGCTCAATGAGTACAGTCTTTATATATACCAATGGTTACATTGCATTGTCTCTATATATACCAATGGTTGCAATGCCTGCTCCTGTTAGTGACTTTATCATCAATTACTGCTCAATGAGTACAGGCTCTATATATACCAATGGTTACAATGCCTGCTGCTGTTAGTGACTTGTAAGATGGTAACTAAAACATTAAAATCTGGAAGATGGTAACTAATGCTCAATATGAGTACAGTCTCTCTATATACCAATGGTTATAATGCTCAATATGAGTAGAGTCTATATACCAATGGTTACAATGCCTTGGAAGATGACTTGGAAGATGGTAACTAAAGCATTAAATATGACCTAGAGGATGGTAACTAAAGCATTAAAATATGACCTGGAAGATGGTAACTAAAGCATTCAAATCTTGACATTTAAAAAAAGAAAAAAAAAGTTTGGTTTGGTTAAGTATGCATAATAAATATGTGATGTAATTTATAAATAATTAAACAAATTTATTTAATTTGTAAATAATGAAACAAATAAAAACTAACCTCCTTACACCCAAGTCTAATGCCAACACTTACAACCACTTCACTATAACCAACCCTAATAGTTCACCATAACCAAATTTAAAGCCAAGGCTTCAACCATTCCTACAACCTTGTTTCTCAAGCTTGTCTCAATAGCCACATTAGTCCTTCTCAAGCTTGTCCCAATGACCACATTAATCCTTATGGTCAACATAATTGGCCCCTCCTCCCTCATTTAGCCCAACCATCCTATGTAGGCTATCTTTAGAATTCCCTCACTCCAATGATTGTAGTAGCTTGGCTTCCACCTCATATCCTTGAATTGCATAAGCTTAATGGAGCCCTTAACTAAGGTCACATCATCCACGAGGATGCCTTGCGACAACATAATCATAAATCTCTTTCTAAGTTCTTATCAACAATGTCTTTCATTGATTCCATCACATTCTTAATGGTTCTATGTACATTTCAACAACTTTAATTTATAATTTTTTTTAACATTTGAAATCCTTATGGATGAAGTTTGTCCAAACCATATAAAACAATTTGATAAAGAATACGAGTCAAGCTTTGTTTTTGGATAGAAATAAGTTTTTAATGCCATAATTGCACATTTTGATACATCACCAATGTTTATCATATTCTTCAATGTTTTATGTTACCCTACAATCATAAATAGCATTTTTTTTCTTGATGGTGTCAAAGAATATTGCAATAACTATATATGGTTGAATTGCTTGTCCTTGATTTTTAGTGTATTACAAACATGTAATCATGATGACATAATACACACCTTACAACATTAATAAATAATTATTGTAGGGTTTTATGCAAGCTAAACAAAATGATAGTATCTTAAACATGCATGAGATAACACAATGAGAAAAGAATAAAAAATTTGGCATAAAGCTAAAAACACACTACATAAAAGGTCACACAACAACACATACAACATCCAAAAAAATTGAAAAGATGAAAGAAAGTCAAAAGATGGTATACTACATCCAAAACATCAATGTATTAGTTACTTGTAGTTGTAATATATTTCATAAGTCTTTAAGGCACAAGGGCTTAAAGACTTGGGCCTATAGGAATCTTATTTGGGCATACAATAGAAATGAGACCTTTTGAGTATACAGAAAAATACTGAACAATGATTTACATCAATCTCAATTACAAGATAAACTAGGGAAATCACCACCAATTGTAATTTGTGTAAATTTTTATTGTAGAAAATATATACAAAATAAATAAATAAGAAATAACTTTGATCCTAAAGGAGTCAAACGTAATAAGGAATATATAGGAATATAGAATAATCACCTTAAATCATGATACGTTTGATGTATGTGGAAGGAAAAATCCTTGTTATGTGCTCATAAATGAATGATTGTCCACTTAAAATGTTTCTTAAATCATGACACTATTGATGTATGTGGAAGGGAAAATCCTTCTCGTGTGCTCATAAATGAATGATTGTTCACTTAAAATGTTCCTTGATTTCTTTTAAAAAAAGTTCATAAAAGTTCGAGGGAAGTTAGGTATGTGGGCCACAATGTGTCTTTTTGGGGATGGTGTCTTCTGCGATGAAGTTGACTTTGAATTCTTGGGCAATTTGTTTAGATAATCCTATGATTTGCGAACGAATATTTACATACTTGGGGTTGGGCATCCAGAATAGAGGAGACAACAATGGAATCATAGTCACATCTTATACAATACACTTTTAAACAAACATCTAACATCATTCTATGGAAACTATTCAAAACAATTGTATTGATATATCTTTTTTATATTATTGGTGCTTGGCATGTTAGGAACATGTTTTCCATTGATTCTATTTCCATTGGGTTTTTTAGAAGAAAAAAGTTGTGGGAATATGTCCATAAGAAAGGATTGGTGGATTCTCTATATTAGACACTACCAATTATTGCATTGCCTTGACCTCACTATCACATACTTGGCTCAACAATGGGGAATAACTACTGGTCCTTGATTTGTAGTATTTGAAAGACAAACATTTTAAAGTAGGGAGGCTAATGGTCTACAACAACATATGCATGTCCATTCTAGACTCGATGAGTACAAGATTGATATTATAATGCATAACATCCAACCCAATATATGATCCCATATTTAGGTATGTGGGCTATAATGTGTGTCTTTTTGGGGATGGTAGCTCGTGCGATGAAGTTGACTTTGAAGTCTTTGGAAATCTACTTAGACATGCCTATGGTTTGCAAACAAATATTTCCTTACTTGAGGTTGGGCACGAGAATAGAGGAAAATAGTGGAATCACAATCACATCTTATACAAAACATTTTAAACAAACATCTAACATAATTTTACTGAAATTCATAACAACAATTGTATTGCTATATTTTATTTATATTATCTTTTATTTGATTTGTACTTTGCATGTTAGGAACATGTTTTCCATTGATTCTATTTCCATTGGGGTTTTTTAGAAGAAACAAGTTGTGGAATATGTCCATAAGAAAGGATTGGTGGAAGCTTTATATCAGACACTACCAATTCTTGCATTACGTCAACCTCACTATCATAGAATCAACTTAATGATGGAGAATATGTAGTAGCCCTCGATTTGTAAGTATTTAAAAGACAAACATTTCAAAGTAGGGAAGCCAATAGTCTACAACAAGATATGCATGTCCATTATATTAGACCAAATAAATGTGAGATTGATGTTAAAATGCATAACAAACCAACACCATATAAGATCCCATAATTGATAAAACTTATACAATAAATACCCAAATAAAACATAAAAAAGTATGTCCAAGGAAGAATCTAAGGAAATTTCAAAAAACCATAGGAAGAATCTAAGGAAATTTCAAAAAGCAATAGATATGACCAAAACCTAAAAAAAAACAAAAAAAAAACCCATGAAAATTAGATTGTTTTTGCGAAGGTGTTAGCACAAAACCCCAAATTGAAATAAATTACCATGCATCATTTTACCACCATTTAGGTCATAATGAATTCCTCTATGCAACGATTCAAACCCTTCATTCATTCAATATTTTATATCGATTTAGTATCAAAGATTATGTGACACATTCTTGGATTATGTGAAATTTGTTTTTCACTTTATCACATTTGTTAACATGCTTAATACCTTAAAATAACTATTTTCTAAATTCAAATTAATCCACAAAACAAATTCTATGTTGATAATTCATTCAATATTTTATATCAGTTTAGTATCAAAGATTATGTGACACATTCTTGGATTATGTGAAATTTGTTTTTCACTTTATCACATTTGTTAACACTCTTAATACCTTAAAATAACTATTTTCTAAATTCAAATTAATCCACAAAACAAATTCTATGTTGATACAACCATTTTAGCATTGTAGAACGGGCACTCAAAGAATGCCCTATTTTGTAAAATAATTTTATTCAATGAGGTAATCCATCCTTTCCACTCATTTTTCAAAATTATGGTAGTCAGATCATTTTAAAATGGGCCAAAAGCCTTTGGGCAAATTTTCCAACAATGGGGTTGAACTCTGATTTTCAATATAAAATTATTGGATCTGGGAAATTTTTATTGAACAAGAGTTGCGAGCTGGCAATGTCCTCGACATTGTCATATGGGCTAGTTGCTAATTTTAAACAAAAAAATAGCATTATGAGAACAAATATCAACAATGATTCTCTAGTATCACAAAATATCCATTTGCAAGCATCAATTTTGTGATTCGATTTAAGTAGTGATTTAATTGTAAACATGATCCTATCACATAAACACTAATAAATGTTTGTGGCATTGATGATTACATTAACATTACATGTAATTGTACCCCATATGATGTTGTATTTTAGTAATTTAAGATGCTTAATACTCAGAATAAAAGCAATGCTAATAGTCTTAATAATTTTATAACAAAAGTTAAGCCTTCCCTAGCAAATAATCAAAATGGTATTGATGACATTGCTATGGAATATTAGTGTCGATTGCACTAGGTACCACAAAGCGAGAAGCAATTTTCAGAATTTATAAATGTCAAGTTGTTTCAAAAGAAAAAATAAACGATAGTGCGAATGTTGCAAACCGTTGGCCTAATGATTCAAGCTCACCCCTCGCAACTGTTATGGTCTTGTGCGATAATTCTCTTTTTGCAAGCATGGAGGTTTATGACAAATAAAGGGAAAATGAAGGAGAGAAAGAAAACAAATCTCATGTAAATCCATTCTTAACAAAATGGGTAAATCATTATCATTAAACCCACAAACTTCAAAAAGACACAAACACAATTCCTATAAAACTCTACAATAATGCCAAGAAGAGTAAATATGAGTTTAATAAAGGCAATGTTTGTCTCCTTGACACCCTCGTGTTGATGTACACAACCACCCATGGGGATTGGAAAAAAAAAAAACCACGAGTTAGACGATGGTACAAGAAAAACCTAATAAATCATCTCCACTTTGTGTGTAGTAGACGGTACCAAATAAGATTAGATTGTGTGGAAAAAAAATCACTTGGAGTAAAAATTATCACCGCATGCCATAACCTAAAAAAATCACATATGCAATGTGTTAGAGGTCCTCTCAACCATATCATGACTTACCATCATGTTGAAAAATTTGTGATATCTGGAGAGTTGAAGTGCATGTAATGCAAGGCATTGCCTCCAATATAGATCACCCCATTAGCCTAGACTCCGACGAGAAATAAGGAAAATCACAATTTTAGTTTGAAAATTTTGTGTTTACAATTTATATGTCATTTAATTATACCTTGTTTATACATAATAAAGAGCCACACACACACACACACATATGTGTGTGTGTGTGTGTGTCATGTGTGGTTAGCCTAGTTTTCCTAATGACAAATTAACCATATGATACTTCCTATCTATGTACATTTCTAAATTAATATAATTAAAATTGGATTTAAAACAATTTATAACTTATTATCACATTTTTTAATTTATTTTCCTATAATTTATTACAATCACTTTCATATAAATTATGAGAAAATGAAAATATGTCACATTAGCATATAAGATTTTAATGTATAATGTTTTTAGCAATAAAAAAATAATGTATATTGTTTTTTAGCAATAAAAATGTTACGAGTAAATAATATATCCTATTAATTGAATAAGTCAACACTGGTGTATAAATTCTTTTATTTTATTAGTTGATTTTAATGTATATTAATTTTTAGCAATAAAAAAGTTGTGAATAAATAATATATCATATTAACTTAATAAGTGAATGGTGGTGCATATATTCTTTTAATTTATTAGTTGAAGCATAAATTATTCTAATATTTTTTTATACACAAAAATAAATCATTAAAAAAATATTTATACATTTTGAATTATTTTTTATAATATAAATACTTATCTAAGAAAATTATTTCTACTCCGTACAACTAAAAAAGTTATAAATACAAAATATACATGTAAAAAATCAATCTCACTAATTTGTTAAAAAAATCCCTCATAACACAGTTTTACACATTATGCTATAATTTCAAATTAAATATAATGGTTTAATTAATTTTATTAATCATTAAAATTTTAAAATATTTTTATTATTAAAACTAACATGATAACATTTATTATAATTATTATCATAATGACATTATTATTAAATAATATTTAACAAGTTATAACAACATAATTTGCATGTTATTTTATAAAATTAACTATTAAAAAATTATAATGATTTTTTTTGTCAAAAAAAATTCATAATAAAGTTATAATCATATAAGCATTTATCATATCAACATGCTGTTTTCTACATTCAAACATGATATAAATGAATGTGTATGATTCTCTCTCTCTCTCTCTCTCTCTCTCTCTCTCTCTCTCTCTATATATATATATATAACTCATCCATAATTAACATACATCTTTCATATTAATATTATTCATGAATTTAATTTATATGCATAACTAATATATATGTTTTTCATATAAATATCATTAATAAATTTAAGCTATTTTAAAAGTACAAGATTATATATATATATATTAGTTTGATATTATGATATTAAATAAAATTGAGTGAATATATAATTTAAAATTAAAAAACATGAAAATGACAATATAATATTTTATAAAAAAAATGTGAAAATACATTTTTTTGAATTATGAGTACTTTACTTGAAAATGACAATAATATTATTTTATGAGAAAGTGAATTGTGAGTACTTTATTTGAAAATAACAATAATATTAGTTTATGAGAAAGTGTGAAATGACTTTTATTGTGAGTACTTTACTTTATGACATAAAAGTACTTGTACCACTACCTTGGTTAACTATGGGTTTTCATCTACCATAGAAAATGTGACAAATAAGCATTCTTAACTCATGCAATGCCACCTCAACCATGAGGGATGATGTCATCTACTAGAATGTAATTGGTTGATTTTTATAGTACATTTTGGTCATTTTGAGGCCCATTTTTGACCTCAAATTCTCTCTAATGGAGCCGGTTATTTCTTCCATCGTTTAGCCTAGAGTGGCTTTCTCATCCATACACGCTTTGCAAAGCCCATAATCAAGGATGTTTTCAATTATATGCCACTCTTAGTTTGGAAATGAGCCCTCAACATATCTGCAGAACTTCATTGACACTCTTCAAGGTCCTTTGTCAAGAAATTTTTAGACCTTATTTACCCTTACACTATTTTATACCTCTCCAACCACTTAGCACAAAGACAGTTCTAACAAGTGGCTCCAACTAGGGATGTTATCCTCCCTGTGAGGTACCATAGAACCCCATATACCAGGTTTCGAATCCATTGGGCGACTCCCCATATTTCAGAATTCAAAACTTTTTATTTTTGTTGTTTATGTAAACAAACAACAAAGAAAAGGGAACATGGCTACCCCTCTAGATCTTAGGGCCTTCTCTTTGGGATTAAAATACTTTGGTTCACCATTTGTACTGTTTGAAAATAAAAATATATATACAACTATGATACCGAATTTTAGCTCTTCCCTTCACGTCAAATAATGATTGAGAAATATTCCATTTACTATACCTCCTTTCAGCTAAGATCCATCCTGATGTTGCAGAATGAAAGCATTATCTCCCCTGTATGCTGCAATGATGTAAGGGCCAACCCACATGTGATCAAATTTTCCATTCTTATCTTCCCTGGGGGCATCCCACTTCAGAACCAAATCTTCAACCAAGAAATTCTCCTCTTTGGCCTTCCTATCAAAAGTATTCTTCATTTTTTCTTGATGTATCTATACTTTGCAATAGGTTGTCTCTTAACTCGTTTAATTATATGTTTTGATTGATTCTTCTCTGTACATGATTTGGTTCATTATGTTGTTCCTACAACATCCTCATGACCGGTACTCCCAAGGATGATGGAAAAACTACTTCAAATCCATATACTAACTGGAATGGTGACATTCCAATTGCCCGTTTTGTGCTGATTCTGTCATCCCACAAAGCATATTTCAGCTTTGTGTGCCAGGCTCTCTTGTTATCTTCCAACAACTTCTTAATAATCCCTACCAGGCTTTTATTTGAAGATTCTGCTAGCCCATTGCCATGTGGATAATAGGAGGTAGAATGGTTGAGGCTAATATGATACTTATGACAAAAATTAATCATCTTTGTAGACTTGAAAGCTTTTGCATTGTCTGTCACAATCCTCCTAGGGCACCCAAACCTAGCCAAAAAAATTTCTTCCAGAAAACCCATAATCACTGCATAAGTAGCCCTCCTGGTAGGAATTGCTTCAATCCACCTTGTAAAATAGTATGTGGCTGTAAAAATCCATCTGTGTTTTCCCAAAGAGTTAGGATTTATTTTCCCCAATGAAGTCTAGTCCCCACTGCTTAAAAGGTGCTTCTATAGATATTGGATTAAGAGGAAGTGGAACAAGTTTCCTCTTACCATAAAAAATCTGGCATTGGTGGAACTTAATGATCTCTTTATAAACATCAGAAAATAATGAGGGCTAGTAGAAACCAGGTCTCAAAATATTTTTTGCTGGTACTTTCCAAGAATTGTTCCCCCCACAATATCCCTTATGAAACTCCTCCATAGTCTGTTGGGATTCATTCTCTAAAATGCAATTTAATAAAACACCATCAAGATCTTTCCAATATAGATATTCATTCAGAATACAAAACTTGGCATATTTTAGCTTCACTAACCTCGCCCTTGTTTTTCTCAACCCTGCATGAGCTTGTAAATTTTGCAGCACATACACAATGTCAGAATACCATGCAGATATGGGTAAATCAGGCATTACCTGCACCTCTGTGTCAAGCTGGTTCGAATGATTGGTCAATAAATTTGGTTGCAAGGATTCACAGTTGGAATTTGTCATCATCTTTTCTAGTCCTTGACCCTTAATTAGTTTGGTGGGATTGATCTCAATGTCATACTCTAGTAACACAACAATCCATTTTGCCCTTTTTCCCTCAGGATTAGATTGTGTGCCGATGCCCTTCACCACACTTCTAGGAACATAAGCAATGATGTGTGAATGAAGAACATAGACTCTGAAATATTTCATAGATTTGACTAGAGAATACACTTGTTTCTCCATTATGTCATATTTCAATTCCCCATCCCTTAACACTTTGCTAAAAAAGGCTACCGGTTGCTCAATATTTTGATCATTTTTCTGTAACAACACTTCAGCAATAGTGTGATATGAAGCATAAGAAAAGATTAAAAGTCTTTGCTAAAATCGCGACTCACCAGCACAGGGGATTTTGTGATTGCCTGTTTTATATCTCTGAAAGCTCTCCTTGCATCCACTATCCATTTAATCACATGGTATTTTTTCAGCATGTTAGTGATATTCATTAGTATCTCATCAAAAGTGGGGACGAATATTCTTAGAAAAATTACATGTCCAATGAAGGATTACACTTCATTTTTGCTCCTTGGTTCTTCAACCTTTAGGATTTTCTTGATCCTCTCCAAGTCGACCTTTATAATATCCTTATAAATGATGTGCCCTAGCAATTTTCCTTCCTCCAATGCAAAATTTGATTTTCTGGGGTTTCAGTGATATTCTGTACCCTTTTCACTTCTGGAAAACTTTCTCCAGGTGTTTGATATGCTCCTTGTCATACCTAGAGTACACAGTGATATCATCCATGTAGAAAACTATGAATTTATCTTTCTCCTCTGCAAAGGCAATGTCTTTGGCATGCTGGAAAGTGGCTCCTGCATTCATTAGACCAGAAGGAATCTTGGCATACATAAAAGTACCCCATGGTGTAGTGAAAGCAATCTTCTCTTGATCCTCAGCAAACACCTTTATATGATTGTATCCTGAAAAACCATCCATGGTGGAAATCCTTTCAGACCCCACCACTTTCTGTAAAATGTGTTCCATCTTGGGCAAAGGATAATTATCTTTCAAAGACACTTTGTTAAAGTTCCTGAAATCTATGCACAACCTGATTTCACCATTCTTCTTCCTAACAGGCACCGGATTCGGAACCCACTTGGAAAATCTCAGAGTTACAATGATCTAGGCATTGAATTTTTTTTTTATCTCTTTCTCAATGGCACACAACAACATTGGGTTAACTCTTCTCAATTTCTGTCTAAAAGGTTTTTCACTAGGATTTATAGGGATAGTATGTTGTATGATGGAGGTATCATACTCTTTAATATATTTGTAGCTCCAAGGAAATATCTCAGTGTACCTTTTCATCAAATTTATATAATATTATTTTTCTTTGACTGACAATCTCTTTGAAATTTTTATGATCTTTGGGTTTTCTTCGGTCCCTATATTTTTATCTTCGATGAGATCATCATCAGGCTTCATCTTCAGATTCTTATCAACATTGTTTTGGGAAAACAACTTCTCTAGAGGGATTAGGCCTCTAGGGATATGATTACCCTTCAACTGAAATATGTCCTTTCCCCCAAGTAGTTTTTATACTTTATGTCTTGAACAAATTTTTATTCACCGTCTTCAGCATCTTGAAGGTTCTCAAGATTGTCATTTTCATTATCTACCTCAGTATTTACTAACTCACCAGATAATTCCAAAAATCTCTTAATTTACATATCGTCTTCAAATACATGCCAGTATTTGGAATTATCTGGTATGGAGGGTCTGTTTACAATGTCAACCTTATACTTTGTTTGGCCAACAGTGGGATTTTTGAATTTATCAGCAACAACAGCTAAAGAGTCGACCACTGCATTTTCATATATGGGAACTACTCTGATCATATGCTCGTGAAAAATAATTATCAAACATATCCCATACTTCATTTCTATAAGCCCTCATTCTGGGATGTCTGGTTTGATAACTGGCATTTACCTGATTTATCACTAGCTCTGAGTCTGCCATGACTTGTACCCTTTTGGCTCCCATATATTTCAAATCATGCAACCCTAACAATAAATCTTCATACTCTGCCACATTGTTAGTACATTCAAAAGTTAATTTTATAAGACAGGCCTTTAAAATCCCTAATGGGAGAAATAATATACACACTTGCACCAGCACCAACCTTAGCCACTGATCCATCAAATAACATGGTCCAAATACCTTCTTCTTTCTGTTTCTTCTATAAAGCTTCTTGTTTCTTTGTAGAATCTTCCTCCTCCTTAACTTTAATAGGTGTAGGGATATCAAGATCACAGGGAGACACATCATTAAAGAAAATGGAAGATCTCAAGTTAGTATCAACAACATATATAACATGATTATCTGGTTTGTCTTGGCTGCTAACTACATATGGGGATATTTTCTCACTGTATAAACTTTTATTCCCTCCATCCATAGGAATGGTAGCATAAGACATGTCCATTTGCAGACTTCCTTTCAAATTAAAGGTCCAAGACATTGACATTAACACACAAAAATTAGGAGGAATTTCCGCTACAACAACATCCATTACCACAATTTTAGAAGGAATTTATGTCAAAGTTACTACCATATCTTTAATCAATCCCAGACATTTTACCTTCCTAGAATCAAAAGAGTACAAATATTTATATGGTCTGGTAAGTTCTAATCCCAAAATTTCTACTACTCCCTTTGGCATCAGATTGTGGTAGGCACCATAATCTAACATGGCATTGTGCACAACCATATCATGTACATTTAGACTTAGGTAAAAAGGGGGAACTTCACCCTAATCTCCATTTTCCATTTTAGACCCAAAGACAATGGTAGGATCATCATCATTCACTTCTAGGATATCAGGTTGAAATTCTCCCTCATTCCTAACCATACCTGTTATCTTGTCTCTATATTCTCTATTTCTTAGCAACTCATTAAAAGGGATGGAGATTTTTACTTTTGAGAGATATGTTTGCAAGTTGAAATCATTTTATCCACACCTAGCAGTGCTGGTTGTTTAACTTCTTTTGTCTTTTCCACTTTATTTACAGGCTCTTTATATACAGTTTGTTCTTTTTGTTTTTCTTTTTTCTTTTTCTTTTTTCTTATCGATATTCTGTTGACTGCTAGAAGGATGATTTGGATGAAGCCTTCCTTTATTGATAGTAACATCCCTATTCCTCAATTGAATCTTTCTTTGGACATCATCCATAACATATGGGTATCCCCTTTGGTACTATTATGATTCTACCTCAAAATCCTTATTATCGTCCTCCTGAGCATACATGTTATGTTATGTTTCTGTGAGGTATATATCATAATACAAATCACTGAAATGATGGATTTGATATTTAATAGGTTTAGCCTCACCTTTATCATCAACATAGTTTTCAGGGAAAGGTGGTTGTATTTGTTGGTCATTTGGATTTCCAGGATTCCTTATATCCCTTTGTCTGATTTGTGGGGGTTGAGGAGGATTTGGTCTTCTGAAATTTGGATTCCTGATTTGAGGCTCATTTTGTTCCCTGTTCAGTGGTCTGTTATCTACAGTCAGTTTATCCATCATTTTCTCCATTGCCTTCAATATCATCTCAAATTTTATATCACTGGAAGAGGAAGCATCAAAAGTAGAAGGTACCATTTCTTCCCTGATTTTCCTTTTATTTGAGTTTTTATTTTATGCTTCATCTTTCCACATGCCATCATGTTGGCTTGTACTTATAATGCATATTTAAACATGTCAGGAAGGCTAGCTGATTTTCTCTCTCTCAATAATAAAGAAAAATCACTTTCAAAAGCATCAACATAGTGGATTTTTGCAACCCCTACTAGAGGTTTGATATCAGCAGGGAAGGAGTTATATACTCTCATGAAACGACTTGAAAATTCATGGACAGATTCAAAACCCACGTTCTTGAGATTGTTATATTGAGACAAAACTTGTAATGGACTCTTCTTATAATCCCACATTTCTAAGAATGCAGCTAGGAATGCTTGGAATGTACGAATGGACCCAACAGGGAAGTCCCTAAAACATTTCTTGGCTTCCCCAGACAGGATTTGTGCAAAAAGTCTCATCTTAACATCTTCGTAATCAACCTCCTCTAGATCAATTACGTCATCAAATATGTCTACATGTTTTTTGGATATGAAATTACCCTCCCCATCATACAAGGTAATTATTTGGGCACAACTCATAGGGAGGTCATGTAATGCGGTAGCCAAAGCCAAAGGGGAAAATCGGGCCGCCATTGGTCTAGGTGGTTTTGGAACTATAGGGGATGCTTGAAAAGCTGGAGGGTTTTGAACAATTGGTGGGATATAAGGCTGAAAGTTATTAAAAGTAGGGTCTCTAGCACCAGTTTTCCCATATTTTTGAAGGTTCTGCCAAAGAGAGTCAAGCAGATATGACTCTAACCTTCTAGGATTTAATTCTATGTTGTTTAAGTCAGATTCTGATTTAGATTTTGATAGTGAACTTTAAAAATTGGTTTCCCACATAGAATCTTGAATGCTATGAAATTATTGAGTAGATGAATTTTCAAATTGAAGAATATCTAATTGGTATTTTCCTTTATTTCTAAGCAATTTATTGGGGTTATCCACACCTAGTAAGATTTCAGTGTCAGGGTTACCTCGTGTATGTGGCCGCATGGAAGCTAGGATTCCTTCTGCAATTCGCTCAGAACCAATGTGGGGTCACCAGGGAAAATATACAACCTTATTCAACTACAGGAGCCTATGTTTTCCCACATAAACCCTTTCTTCTTAAAAGCTTCGTCATTTCTCCCAGGGATGATTTGCACTTTCGCGTCCTTGGTAACGATGCCAGTTTGATAGCACTTAGAATCACACCCAAGGTTGTGGAAGGTGAACCTCGAGGTAACAACAGAACCACTTTAAGAGAGGGAGCTAGCTTCGTCCTCTCTAGAGAGGGATCTCTCACAAATATATAACAAGGCCAGATATAGACATGAAATGAAAATCAACTATTATTGTGGTTGAAAAAGAGTAAGGGTACATTGGGCTATGGAGTCACAATTATCAAGAAACACAGAGAAGTTTGCATGGGAAATGTATACAAAGCAAAGATAATACTTTGGTCACGGTCAATATATTTTTGGTCTGGTGATAAGGAAGAAATAATGACAGTCCATTAACACAAAGTACTACATAGAATGAATTCTACATTAATTTGGAAGTAAAAATTTGTGAATATATGAAACGATAGATAGAGCATAACCAAATATGAATTCTGAAAACCATCACACACTTGTCTCAGATATGAAAGAAAAACATAATGGAAAGATTAACAAGAAGGGCATGCACATAAAGAAAAGAAATCACAGACTATAACTGAGAAATATCCATGAATCTTTGCATTCAACGACCAACATTCAACTCTGCAACTTTTATCAAAGACAGGTCTCAAAATTACATAACGTAAAAGTATCATGGGTTTCAACCCTTTCTTCCTCTGTTGAGGGTATACTTATAATTTATTAGGCCCCTGATACCAACCTCGAAGAAGGGCCAAAATTAGTTACAAATTGAGAAACAGACTTCCAACAAAATTTAACGTGGCACATTTTCCACGATTTATATGAAACAGAAAAATGGGGGTGTCGTGCATGATGGATTTCAAATGGTAGTGAATATTCGGGATTCTGTCTCACTTGATCATTTTACAGTTTTCCTTTTGATCCTCGTCACGATCAGGAAAGTAGTGTGTATTTTGACCTCTTGAATTTCTTCATTGTCTTCAATGGGGCATCTTGCATTTACTTTTCCCGTAATTTTCAATTATTTTCCATTGATCAACAACTGACAGATCCATACTGATCGTCTCCTTCACCAATACTCTGAGCTCCATGTTTTATGCAAAAGAGAACTCTGGCAATTTTGCACATGTGGCTTTGAAGTCAAACAACATCTCAAAATATCCAGCCAATTTGTCAATCACTTCTTTTCCAGATAAGGATTGATGTTGCATACCATCAAACTATATGTGATCTAATCTGCAACTGAGTAACATGTCATTATATTATTTTTGAGACTACATTCCTCCTTTCCCTTCCCAAAAGAAAGGGTGTCCTCTTTTAAATAAAGGATTAAACAGTTCAATGAATTCCTTGATTTGATGATGCATAACATCAATTTTTGCTTGAACTGTTTCCAAATGATGAAATTTATTTACCACTTTTATTGCCAATGTGATGACCAAGACCCTATCTTGAATATTTGCTTTCTTTATTTCATATTCAGTCAAATTTTTTAGAAAATTGATTGATGCATTATGAGTTGTGTCTATGGGATTTTTATTTAACACCTATTTTACCATCAAGACATTTTGTCTAGCAGCTTGTGTAACAATCTCTTTATCAAGAATAAAATCCAAATAAGGTCGGAGCTTGGTTGATTCTACTATTAGTACATACCATATGAGATGTTTTTCTCCTTGTAAGGTTGACTATCCTATAACTTGCTTTGTCAATTCGTTGTTCTTATCAACCAGTTCCTTACATTTGTCTTCCAATTTCTTTCGAAGGCTAGTTCTCTCTTTTAAGCTATGCCCTCCAATTTTTTATTCTTGTTCTTCAAACAAGTGACTTCCAAATCTTTAAGACTTACATGTGAAATATCATGGACTATTCCATGTTCACGAGATCCAGCCATAGGAGGAATGATCCTCAATTCTAACTCTTTTTCTTTCTCCTGCAATTTTATTTCCATTTCTTTTTGCCATTGTTTTTCCTTAACAACAAACTTCAATAATTTTTCTTTACAATCAGTGAGCTCATTATTCAGGTTCTCCTTTTCTTTTTCTATCTCAAATAGCTCGGGGCCCTGTATTAGCTGAGTGGAAGGTATGAGAATATTATTTTACAATAACTGAATGTCTTTTTCTTTCTCATGCACCAGCCTTTGGATCCCAACTCCCTTATCATATTGGCCTCCAGCATCCAACATATCAGTTTGTAGCTTCTTTATATGTGTTTGGTGGGCCTTATTTTCCACCTTTCCTTGTCTCAATTGGTTCTCAATTTTACTTCTGAGGGTCTGTAACTTGGATAATGCTAGAGTGACCTTCAGCAAGTGAGTAAACAAGATATCCCATGTCTTCTTGTGTAGATGAATCATTTCAGGTATGGGGATATCATCTAGCTTCATTTTTACTTTGCAACTCTGTTCTTGGTTGCCAAGGCCAAGTTGAGAGTGCTTTGAACATAATCCGTAACTGAAAGCAAAGACACATCTTGAGTCTCTTCTAAAGTTATGTAATTGATGTCTTTGTATTTATCCACTAACTCGGATTTGTTCTTGGACTGGGAAGAGGAATCGACCAGAGTATCTACAAATGTATACTCTTTTACCTCAAATGCAGGGCTTAATATCTTCATTTTCCTTTTCCCTTTGTCTACAACTGTATCGAGGACAAGTTGTCCTTTTGTTTCAACATTCTGCCTTTCAGGAGTTTCAACAGTATCCTCCTCCTCAGTATCCATTTCCTCAGGAAAATCTCTTTTATTCTTTCCTTTTGATTGGCTAGCTAATGGAGTAATTCTCTCGGCTGCAGCAACCAAATTGGAGATAGCAGGAAATAAAGAGACAACCTCTCTTATGGAAGAGCTTGAATATTCATGTAAGTCAATAACCTTTGGGGCCTCCTTTGGGTAATTATACCAATTGGAAGCTTCTTCCAATCCCACAACCTCTTCGTGTTTAAAAGGCTTTCTCCTTTGAGCCTTTCTCCTGTTTGAGATAACCTAGTGAGGGTCATAGTTGATTGCGGGTTCTGTCTCAAATCCCAACTCTCTAAGTAAGCCTTCCACCATTGGAAAAACACCCTTATTCTTGATGGTGAATGGACCTACATCCCAAGGGTATTTGATGTCAGTGGACTTCTTATATTTCAGGAAGTGTTCAATCTCTACGATCAGCTTTTGTCTAATGAAATCCATTGAGAAGACTTTTGGAGTTAGGAAAGTTGGTAACATGTAAGATGACTGAGTGAAACCATACAGTCTGATCACTGTTCCATATTGAGACAGGAACCAATCTCATGTTCTCTTTTCTGTAGAAACTTGCAGTAGATACCACATCTCCGGCAACACTCGGGACAGTCTCTTTTGGAAAATGGCAGCATAAATCTCTATCATGAGGAAATTCATGAACTTGGTATAATCCCTGTACATTTCATCTGTTAATACCATTTCTGGTAGCTGCAGATTATCCTTGTTGAAGGAAAGGAACATCTTCAATAGATATGACTAGAACCTGAAAGTTTTGGTTTTGTGGAAGTTCATTAGCTGAGAATGAATATTCTCAGCCAAGAACTCATCAAATTTAATGCATGACACTTGTAATGACTGACTGGGTTCAACTGACTCAAGATGACAAGTGCTTAAGACGAAGAGACGACTCATAAGTATTCAGGGATGTATTTATCTGTGTTTAGACCCAAAAATTGACATAACATGGTTACTACACACTTGGTTTCTTCATTACACAGGGTTGCATCGACTGGGAATGATGGTCTGAATGACTCATCTTCTGGCTTGAAACATCTCTTAAAAAACTCTTGCTTTCTCTCAGTGGTGGACTCCTTAAAACACTGGATTATAGACTCTTCACTGTAATATTTAGCCTTTAAGGTCAACTCTTTAGGGACATACATGGTTTTCCTAATTACTGAGGAACTAACAAGACACAAAATGTTGGAGCTGTCAAGTTTCATTATGACTCTTTCTGATAGAGAATAGTTGTTTCCACACCAAATCACAAATTCCAGGAAACCAGGGGTTTGTTCAGTAGAAAATAGGTGAAAAAAGGACTGATAGATGTTATGAAGGTCATACCCTTGGTCCTTTAGCACATTCAACTTCTATTTCATAGCCTTAATGGGCCCATTCAACAGGACATGAAAAAAACATCAGCATTCCTATCCTCCAACAGTTCTTCTACTTTATGATACTGTAAGCCCTGAGTTTCTATATTTTCCATTTGGGCCATTTATACAACTTTCAGGAGGGACAAAAAGGGCCTACTTTGTGTTTGACAAGTGGTTGATGGACGCTGTAGGAATTGGATCCTTATGTACTGCATGTCGTCTCCTTCTGTACTACCAGTCGTCTCCTTCTCCCGATGCAAGTGAATAAAATAGTATATTGATTTTCATGTGCATAGTATTTTATGATTTTCCATATTCTTAACTCTGTCACATCTTTGGTGACCGAAACCTTTCTCAGCCTTCCATTTCTTCCTGTTCTATTCTGCACCATTGATCTTCTATGCTACTTTGATTTCATTATTCTCCCTCCATTTTGTCATTTCCCTTATCTTCTTTGCAGCTCACATTTTGAAATTATATCATAACCATTGATCTCGTCATGGATCCTTTTTAATCGTCGATTTCCTGTTTCCTTTGCTGATTTCACGATTTGAAATGCACCTTCAGAGTGGGAATATTCCATTGGCGAAAAGGTTCTAGGTCGTAGATCCTTACATGATAAAATATGGATCCTTCATCTAGTTATCCTTTTATCTGTCTTTCGTAAGCTTCTTATTCTCTCTCGCCCTCACATATTTGTGTTGCGAAAAACATTTCATCCGTAGATCTGAAACTACGACAAATATGGACCGTTCACTAGTGTGGCTCCCACCGTATTTCACGATCCACCTCTTTTCTATCCTGTATGCATGTTCCCATCAAGAAATCCTTCAATATCGTAGATATCCGCCTCCTTTTTAATCCTCATCGTTCAACGTGGAGGTCCCTATAGAATTTCACAACGTCGAAGCAAATTATCCATTGTGCAAGTTCTGGTGGTGAAATATTTATTGATTGTATATTTGCATCTATGTTGCATCTCCACTGTTGAGATATGTGGCTCATACTATATTTAGCAAAGGAATATATTTTTATTCGCCTGTGCATCTTAGGGCCACGAAATCCCCCTCCACCGTTGATCTTGGGCGGTCTTCAATCTTGGCCCTTGAAATCTGAATCTTGTAATGGATTTCGCAAACCTACATCCGAATTTGTATTCTGCACATGTCTGCATGGCGAAATATTTATCGGTCGTTGATCTGCTTGCTCTTGTTCACCCAACAGCTAATCCTGCATGTGGATTAACCTTCCTTTTGCCTGCATATAATTCTTTAACTACTATGCATATACCCTTGGCGAAATCAATCTACACCCTCGATTTTATTCCTAGTGCATCTGAGTCGTTTATTTCTTCCACCGTTTAGCCTAGAGTGACTTTCTCATTCATATACGCTTTGCAAAGCCAAAAATCAGAGATGTTTTCAATTATACGCCACTCTTAGTCTGGAAATGACCCCTCAACATATCTACAGAACTTCATTGACACTCTTCAAGGTCCTTTGTCAAGAAATTTTTAGACCTTATTTCCCCTTACGTTTTTTTATACCTCTCTAACCACTTAGTACAAAGACAGTGCTAATAGATCTCTTTCATTTTCACCTGAAATTTTTTATTTATGTCAAACAACTGCTCCCTTTGCTGTTGTATTTCAATCAATTGATACATCCTCATCTGAGTTGGATGGGTTTCATTTTCCTTTTCCTGTATCAATTTCATCACTGGAAAGATCAAGGAACTAGGAAAAATTACCTCAGAACCATAAACTAGCTGGAATGGTGAGGTTCCAATGGATTTCTTTACACTGATTCTGTCATCCCACAAAGCATGAGTCAATTTTCTGTGAGAGGCCTTCTTGTTGTCTTGCATCATCTTTTTGATGATTCTCATGAGGCTCTTGTTTGAATATTTTGCCAACCCATTTCCATGTGGATAGTAGGCTGTGGAGTGCCCCAATTGTATGCGATATTTGGAACAAAAATAAACCATCTTCTTTGACTTGAATGCAACAGCGTTTTCAGTGATTAGCTTTCTAGGGACCCCAAATCTTGACAAAATGTGCTCTTCTAGAAACTACATAATCACTGTCTAAGTGGCTTGCCTAGTTGGGATGGCTTCAATCCATTTGGGGAAATAATCAATGGCAGTGAGAATTCACTTGTGCTGTCCTAAGGAAGATGGGTTTATCTCTCCAATGAATTCGAATACCTATTGTTGGAAAGGGGGCTCAACATGTATGGGCTTCAGAAGCAATGGCAGAAGCTTCCTCCTTCCTTCAAAGATCTGGCATTTATGGCAGGAAGCAACCTCTTTGTGAGTATTAGAAAATATTGTGGGCCAATAAAACCCTGCCCTCATGATCTTGTTCATAGTGGACTTCCAATAATGATGACCTTCACATTCTCCTACATGAAATTCTTCAATGAGGTTCTTGGCCTCCTGCTCATTTACACAGTTCAACAACACCCCTCCTAGATATTTCCAATACAATTTTCCATCTAATATGCAAAACCTTGATGCTTTCTCTTCTTCTGCTGACAATTCAATAATCATGTGTAGGCTGAGAGCATCATAGTTATATTGTGCCATGAGTTTGGCTAGTCCCTGACCTTTAATCAGGTTTGTGGGCTTGATCTCCAAGTCATATTCAAGAAGGACTACTCTCCATTTTCCCTTTCTACCTTCAGGATCTGGTTGGGTTAGGATATCCTTTATTGCACTGGTGAGTACATAAGCAATAATGTGAGAGTGTAGGTCGTACACTCGAAACTCCTTCATTTCTTGCACCAGAGCATAAACCTACTTATCCAGAATGTTGTATTTCAATGGAGAATCTCTTAGGGTTTTGATGTAAAAATCAATGGATTGCTCGTGTCCCTCATGATTCGTCTGTAGCAATACCCCTTCCACTATGTGCTCTGAAGAAAATGAGAATATGAGGAAATATTTAGAGAAATCGAGGCTTGCAAGTACAGGGGCTTCTGAGATATCCTTCTTGATATCTTCAAAGGAATTTTTTTCTTCAGGTGTCCACTTGATCTCTTTGTCCTTTCCCATCATGTTAGTTATATACCTTACTATTTCAGCAAAGGCAGCAATGAACCTCCTCAGAAAATTCACCTTTCCCAGAAAGGGTTGAACCTCAACCTTATTCCAAGAGAGCTCGATTTTACGAATTTCCTCAACTCTCTTCGAATCTATTTTGATGCCTTCCAGAGAAATTATGTTCCCCAACAACTTCCCTTCCTTCATAAAAAATAATGACTTCTTTGGATTCAGAGAGATGCTGATTTTTCTGCACTTTCTGAACCTTCTCAACATGTGTGCAACTTGTTCCTCATCAAAATGTGAAAATACAGTGATATCATCCAAATAGATGACCAAGATCTTGTCCTTTTCGTCAACAAAATCTATTTCCATGGCCCACTAGAAGGTTTCCACTGCATTCATAAGTCCAAATGGAATTTTTGAATACATAAAAGTGCCCCAGGGCATGGTGAAAGTTGTCTTCTCTTGGTCTTCTGGGTGCACCATGATCTGATTATAGCCCAAGAATCCATCCAAGGTGGAGATCCTTTGGGAAACTACTACCTTCTGCAAAATATGGTCCATTTTAGGAAGTGGGTAATGATCCTTCAAAGAAACTCTATTGAAGTTCCTGAAATCAATGCATATCCTTATCTCTCCATTCTTCTTCCTTACTGGGACCAAGTTGGCCACCCACCTTGAGAATCTAAGGGCCACAATGATTTTTTCCTCAAATAGTTTCTTTATTTATTTTTCCACAAGGGGAAGCAACTTGGGGTTTATTCTCCTTAGCTTTGTTTGAAAGGCATCTCATCCTTTTTTATTGGTATAGTGTGTTGGATTATACTTGTGTCATAAGCCTTGAGATCACTGTAGCTCCAAGCAAAAACATCTGATTATTATTTCATTAGTGAGATGTATTTATGCTTGGCCTCTGATGAGAGTGTTCTTGATATTTTTATGAGCTTGGTATGATCGTTTGTCCCAATATTAACATCTTCCACATCCTCACAACTTGGGACCAGTTGAGACTCTTTAGCAACATCACTTGGATCAAAGAGTTTTTCTAAAGGGACATGCTTCTGGGGATAGAGTTACCTTTGAGCCTGAGGATTTCCTTGCCACATATATTGTTTAGATACGTTTGTTTTCCTTCAGCCTCTTGGACCTCTAGCTTCCAAGCTTCCTCATTTTTGCTGCCATCAACATATTCAACAGGAATAACAACCTCATCTCGTGGAGTTTATTTGGGAGCAACAATATGGCTTTGTAAGGGTTCCTGAGTGGGAGAAGCCTCCTTTAGAAGCCCATTATCTTCATCAATAGTTAATCCATCAAACTCCCTAGTGACAGTGAGGAAATTCTAGATTTGCTTGTCATCTTCAAAGACTTTCCAAATCTTAGCATTATCTGGGACAGAGGGTCTATGCCTAACTTCGACTTCACATTTTCCACTAGGGTGCAAGGTAAACTCACTATCAAAGGATTCTGCATATTGGAGTTGGGAGGAACTAGGGGGAGGTTTAAATTGGGATGGAAGGGAATTGTATACCTTCATAAACCTATCAGTAATTCTTGGAAATATTCACTCTCCTTCCTCCTCATGGAATGATATTGGGACAAATTAAAATTGGGATTTTTAAGTGGCCGGAGAATCAGCTATACAATTTTGTAATCTGGGGATCAGATTAAAATTGCATTCTTCAAAACATTCTATCAAATCCATGGCATCATTTCTGTAGATTCTCATTCTGGGATGTATGGCCTGAGATTCTCCCTACATTTGTTTAATCGCCAACTCTGAGTGTCCATGTATCACTACCCTTCTGACTTGGAAATATTTCAGGATCTGAATTGCTAACATCATAACCTCATATTCAGCCTCATTATTTGTACAATCGAAGGAAAGTTTGTAAGAGTATTTCAAATCTCTCCCTTCTGGGGGTCTCACCCAAACTCCAGCTCCTGCCCCTTCCCTGCATGCTGCCCCATCAAAATTTACAAAATGTTTCCTTTGTTCCCACACTCCCTCTATCTCTTCCTTAGTGGGAACAAAGGAAACATTTTGTACTAAAACTTTCTTTGCCTCCTTCTGCGAAGAAAATGACAGATCCCATCCTAGTGTCCATTGAATAGATGGGGTGGTTGTTTGGCCTCTCAGCACTGGTCACCATGTATGCTAACGTTTTCTCCCTAAAGACCCTTCTCTGTACTCCAAAGATAGGGATGGTGGCATAGGACATATCCATTTGAAGAGTACCTTTGATTTTGGCTGCCCAAGATCTTGATAACAACATTCCAAACTTTGGAGGGATGTCAACTACAAATACATCCATGACCAGATTTTTGGCAGGGATTTGGGCCAAAGAGATGACTAGATATTTGATCAATCCTAGGCACTTAACTTTACTGGAATAAAAGGAGAAAACATCTTTTTATGTTCTGGTTATTTCCAACCCCAGCTTATCCATGATTACCCTAGGCATCATATTGTGGGAGGCTCCTGAATCAAGCATGGCATTGTGCAAGATGGCATTATGAATGTTCAAAATGACATAGAAGGGGGGAACATCTTCATTGACAGACTCATCTACATGGGGTCCAAATAGGATGGCGGGACTATCATCTTGAAGATTCAGGGAATCTGATATTGTAGAAACTTCTCCTACGGGATTCAACACTATGACAATTTTGGAATGATATTCAGAATTTTTTAACAATTCAATAAGAGGGACAAAGATTTTAATCTTTACAATTTCAGCCTCCATACAGAACGAGGTCTGACCCTGATCCAACCCTATTTGATTATCTTTTGTTTTCTCTTTCCCTTTGGGCTCTGTCGCATTCTTGAAGGTGTCCTTAGGGGGTGGATTGCTCTTTGGTTTGCTTGTAGAGGCTTTGTTTGTTGCCTCTTTATTTCTTACAATAGGAACATCTTTGTTCCTTAGACCAATCTGCCTTTGAAGATCCATGACAGCAAGTTGATAACCCCTATGAAAATCCTCTGTTTCCCTAGCAGGAAACTCCTCCGCTTCATGCAAGGAGTCATAATGTTCTTCTTTGGTCAAAAATCCAGAGGATGAGTCAGTGTCCAGCTGGTGGATGTCACCTTCAACTTGATTTTCATTCTCCTGCTCCACACAGTTCTCCTAAAATGGGGGTCTGATAGGTTGATCAAGAGGGTTTCTCTGATCTCTTTGCCTGTTTTGGAGGACCTGGGGCCTTCTTACATTCTGGTTTCTATTTTTTTTCTCTAGACCTTCGTTGGGAAGGGGTATGTTGTCCATAGTGAGCCTTTCCATCAACTTCTCCATGGTTTTCATCATCATTTCCATTCTGGCCTCTTGTGGGTTAGAGGAAGAAGGATGTTCGGGCTCTTTATAATTTCTTCTTTCTCCTTCCTCTCATCTCCATTCTCGCTCATCCCTCTTCTTTCTTCTAGAAGCAGTTAGATTTACCTCTACCTCTATGGCATCATTCATCATATCGGCCAGGGAGGCTGATTTTCTTTTGCTCAGCCACAAGGTAAACTCACTATCAAAGGATTCATCATATTGGAGTTGGGAAAAACCAGGGAGAGGTTTAAAATGGGTTGGAATGGAATTGGATACCTTCATAAACCTGTCAGAAAAATATTGGAAAGATTCACTCTCCTTCCCCCTTATGGAATGATATTGGGACAAATACAGCTTGGGATTTTTCTTGTCTTCCCATTTTTTCTTGAAGGCATCTTCGAAGGATTGATAGTTCAGAATGGAGTGGTCTAGTTTGTGAACCATATTCTTTCCTCTCTAGCAAGACATTGGGAAAACAACCTAACTTTCACATCATCATAGTCTACTTCCTCCAATTTTTCCCAATCTGAAAACCACTCCAAGTGTTCCTCAGCTGAATATCCCCTATCCCCATTGAATTGTTTGATTCTTTGGCCATATCCCTGGGGAAGTTCGTGAAGAGTAGTAGGGAGGAGTAAAGGGGAAAACCTCACCATCCTTGGAGGTAAGGCAAGGTTTCCAAGAGGGATAGTAGGTGGTGTGATAGACAAAATTAGTGTGTTGTGATGAACTACGGAGCTATGAGGGGTTGTGAAACTGGATGATGTAGGTTGTTTGAGATTGGAAGTGGAGCTTATTATGGTTACTTCATTGGAAAAAAGGGGGCACTTTGGTTCAGGAAAGTGTTGGAGATCCCTACCTAGAGGCTCTGAGGTCTGGCGTGACCAGGAAATATGGGAGAATTCAAATGCAAAGGTGTTGAAAACCACTTCAGAGAGGATGGACTCAAATTTAGTCCTAGGGAAAGCTAGCCCAAAATCTTCATCACAATGCTCAAATATATCATTAACCGAAACAACACCTTCAGTAGGTAAGGAAAGAGTTCTAACTAACCTTTGCACCTTATTGGCCTTTTGAATCAGACTCTCTGGATCAAAAACCTCTTGGAAAGATTCAGCATCAGGATTTGTCCTCATGTTGGTTCTTTTGTCCGCCAAAATTCCCTAGTGGAGCCACCTTCCAAATTTTTTGAGTGGAGTCGGCATATCATATACAACCAACATGTGTCTAGGACTGGCTGCTCAACCAGGTCGTAGAAATTGAACAATGTCATTTCCCCGAGGAGATAATAACAATTAGTCCTCTGCAACGGTGCTAAGATGTTATCACCCAATAATTTTCCTATGGTTGTGGTAGGAGAATCACTAGGGTAACCATTTCAAGCCAATATTTAGAATGTATTCTAGCTTATACAGTCAGAGAGTGGTCTCTCTTTGTCATAGGGTCATTCACATACACATATGTCTTTAAACAAGAATTCGGAAGGATAGATTTCTGAGGGGAACTAATTTTTAGGGTTTAAAAGAGTGTAAGACAGACAAATGTCAAATACCACTGGGTAATGGATTCACAGCCTGAATCATTCAAGGGTATTACAGTGAAAATGAAAAATAATTTTTCCATTGTAATCTGAGGCAAAGTGGGTGTTATGCTTAGTCAAAATATCTTTAAGAGATGACATATAGAAATGAGAGGAATCCCAATGAAACAAGAGGCACCTATCCATGGATGAATCTCTTGGAACACCTTTGGCAGAAATATAACAACGGCTAATAAATGAAACAAAGCATCTAGCAATGGATGAATTCTATCACAACTATATTAACACATAACAAACACAATTTTTGATGCAGGAGCATTTGACGAATTCCTTGCATACAATCTAGAAATGTCTTAGCAGAGTACACATGCATGAAAATGGGAAATATAGGAAACATAAATTGAACATGGAACACTGTGATGAATCTCAGAAATGTAGAAGAATATTTCTCATTAACACTTCCAAGAAAGTTGCAGAACTACAAAAACTAGGCACAAAGGGCTTCAAACACTACTACATTTCGATCCAAAATCCGACGGTTACTTCCGACGGCGCGTGGATTTTTTCTTTTAAACCTACCAAAAATCACAAAGTTAATTTTTTTTTTTAAACTGTGGCCATAAGCGTCGCTTAAGCGACGGCTAGGCTCATAAGCGTCGCTTAAGCGACGGCTAGCCTAGCAAGCGTCACTTAAGCGACGGCGCATAAATTGATCAATTATTTAAAAAAATACACTTAATTGGTTAAAAGGATGACTGCTCCTTATTAAAAGTTGCAAGGATGGAAATTACCATCAAGGTACCTATTGGTCATGATTTGCTTGGCCATATGTGGCCCATATGTGTTCTTCATCCAACAACAACCTTCCTTTTAATCATTCTTTGAATGATTGTTTTGGTGGTAGCCTCTATTGCTACCCAATATTCCATTGGCATGGTGGTTCCCTTTTCCAATTCTAATCAAAATGATGTTTGTTTCAATCACTACTTCCATGCCATTAAATATGCCCAAAGTGTTGCATGAATTATGTCAGCCCAACATGTCTCTTTATGTCATATTTTTTCATGAGAATAGAAACCAAAGCTTTGCTTTTGCTTCTAACTTATCCATGGTCCCTAGGGTAGTAATGACTACTCTTTTCATTCATGATCTAGAAAATTTTCATCAAACTAATGACAACCTTCCCTATGAAACGGGTGATTTGAACCTACAAAGCACATCCTAAAAAAAAACATGTAGTTGTTGCTTCAGATAGGCCCACTCAAATGCTTAAAAGGATAAATAGGAAGGATTGGGTGTAGTTCATTATAATTAACCCAAATAAAAATTTGTAGTTTCATGCTTTCCTTTTAGCACTATGCACATATCTTGAACCATTTGAAATAAATTTTCAATAATGTTGGCTACCAAAGGCCCAAACACAATATCAACATGTCATTTTAGTGCGGGGAAATGTCCTCTAGTATTTCTTGCATGAGATTCTACTATAAAAAGCTCCATATTATATGATGGTACACATTGATGAAGTGTACCATCCATTCCAATTTGATATAATAGATTTGTGACTAATTTGAGCCCTTGTGCTTTTTATCTATGCTTCACCGGGGGTTTGCTTCGCTCCATAGAATGCCCTCCTCGACTCTAGCGCTCTGCCCTATGCACAGTTTGCTCAAATTAACCACAGTACTGGATTTCGAGCGAATTGCAATTTCCAGGATAGAATGTCTTTTGCTGATTTGGGTGTACCACTGCCTGTGATAAATTTCTGTTCACCCGCTCATGAGTTTGTGGGCATTAAACCTCCAGATCTGATGGTGTAGGAAAGGAGGGCAAATAGCACCCGGTGATTAGCGTTTTCGTAAGGAAATTATGTCTATGAAGAAGGGATGGAGGAAATTTGGAGTTGCAGTTGTGGGTTTGGTGCTGCTATCCATGCTCGTTCCATTGGTATTCTTGCTCGGACTCTATGGTGGATTTCAGAGCAGTAAGTTCATCTGAACCCATTTCATTTTTTATTTGACTTGAAGCCCTCTTCTCACAGACTGTTGTGTATGGGGAATCTGGATTTGGAGTACTTTGGCTGGGGCTGGGGCACTTACAGGTTTTTATGAAGCCCATTTGTGGAGTTTGTGGTGGGTGTTTTTCATTTGTATAAAATTTTGCTAAGGAGCTGAGAACTAATATGGAAATGAAAGAAGCCCAGTTGGAGAAACTTGTAGAGGAGAGGGATAACTTGCAAGGTGCATTAGATGATAAAGCAATAGCAGAGAGAGATTTAAATGGCGAGAAGCAGGAACTCTTGGCCACAGTTTTGGAAGCGAAAAGAAGCAATGAAGCGATCATTAAACACAAGGAGGAGGCAGAGTTAGGGTGGAAAAATGAAAAGGAGGAATTGGGTTCTTCTCTTGCAGATTCTTCCAGAAAAACTCAGGGATTGGATGATACTGTTGAAGGTCTAGAGGCTGAGAATAAACATTTGTCTGATCAGATGGAGGCGATGCGAAGCCAATTGAATGCTGAGATTGCGACATTAAGTGAGTCTCTGTTGGAGACGAGGAGGGTTGTGGATGAGATGACAAGAGAGAAAGAGGAGCTTGAAACAGAGGTTGTGGAGTGAATAAAAATGTTGAAATATTGTGCATGGAAAATGAAGAGCTAGGGCACGAGATTACTTCTTTGAAGGGTGAGTTGAGGTTGAAAGATGATGTTTTATTTTCTTTGGAAAATGAGAAAGAGGCTCTGCGTGCAGATTTGGTGAACACAAAGGAAGAATTCCAGACTGTACAGGTTGCAAACCAGCAGATAAAAGGAGAAAATGATAGTCTCCAGAGTCAGTTGGATGAAACGGTTAAACAGTTATCAAAAATGAAAGAAGAAAATGGTAGTCTCCAAGGCCAGTTGGATGAAGCTGTTAAATAGTTATCAGAACTGAAGGGTGGGCTTAATAAGGCTGGTGAAGATCTTTCAGACGAAAATTCGAAGCTGAAATCAGAAAATGTGATTCTACAGCAAAAGGTAGATGAGATGGGCTCTTCAATTGCAATATTAGGGAGAAAAATTGATGTGTTGCAGGAGGAAAACCTTAAATTAATAGAGGACAAGGATGAACAAAACAAGGAGATTGTATTTTTGCAGGTGCAGAAGTCCTGCATTGAGAAGGAGATGGATATTCTTGCAAAGAAGCTAGAAGAAGTTCCTAAACAATCAGAAACTGCTAGCAGGGACATACAACATACCAGTGATTTAGAGAATCAGGTTTTGACCATTGCTTCGGACAAAAATGGTCTGGAGGATATTAAACGCTCTCTAGAAAGTGACACGATGAGGCTGACCTTAGGTTCCGTTGTAGATGAACAAGACCAACTCAAAACAATGATAAGGGATTTGGAAATAACTTTGGAATCTGCCCAAAAGACCCTTGAAGACAAGAATAGTGATATCAAGCAGTTGATGTTTGAGCTTCAAATTCTCGAAAAATGGAAAGGAAGCAG
>LPNX010101020.1:397767-446620 GCA_001517045.1 Pseudotsuga menziesii | reverse complement strand
CATACTTTGGGGTCCACATACATGGTTTTAGATGGACTATGATATTGTGAGACTGAAGGACTTATTTTGCAGGTTGGATTTCAAGCCATCGCTGAAGCTCTTGGAATCACTGCAGTCAAAGCAATAGTTGCAATAACTAGTATTATTGCAGGAGGGCGCCTGGTATGGTTCATGCTTACAGTTGTCCCTTTACATGATTTATTGATTAGAAACTGTGAGATTTGTATGTGAAAAATGTCATTGTTTTAGTGTTAAATTTCTTTAACAATGGTAGTTTTTTCATAGTTTCTCTGTGTAATTATACTTTTGATTTGATTTTTCTTGTCGACTTCATCGACAGCAATTTAGGTTCTGCACCAGAAAAGAGTATAGTGTGACTAGGATTGCATACCTTTTTCTATTGAACTAAGTGTGTTCCAGGTTTCTTGATATTGTGGTATTGAAAAAGCACTTCAAGAAACCTCTACTTCATGCATCACAACTTCTATGGTTAATCCTTCTGCTATCCAGAAGAATTTCTTTTTGCCAGCAGCTGCTGGTGTCTATCCTAGCACTACAGCAACATGGTAATAGAAGATATGCAATTTCTCCATTCATGTCATATTATGTAAGATTAGGTCTATTCAGTACTTGTTATGAAAGTTGGATATATCATGTTATTGAGAATGTCTGCATTTTTTGGCCTTGGCATGCCACGCTTCTAGATAGATTTTTTGTTGTACAAGGAGAGACTATTGGTCGTTCCCGTCGGGACCGCAAACCTGTTAAGTACACATTTGGTATGGAATTTCTCCATTCATGTCATATTATGTAAGATTAGGTCTATTCAGTACTTGTTATGAAATTTGGATATATCATGTTATTGAGAATGTCTGCATTTTTTGGCCTAGGCTGTGAAAACCTAGTTCTTTTGGTGGTTTGAAAGATCTTGGTTTGAAGGATGGGACTTGAAGAAAAGCCTAATTTTGAAATCCTAGAAGTTGGTATAATGGGAAGAGGTTCAATTGTAGACCAAAACCACAGTCTATACCATGATGGGGAGAATAATAATGTTGTTCTTAGTAGACTCTTACTAGCACAAAACATTAGGGGAAATAAGGTAATTTTCACAATATTAAAAAAAAAAAAATACACAGGCGTCGCTTAACCGACGCCTATAGGTGTCGGTTAAGCGACACCTGTGTATTTTAAAAATACATTACCATCGCTTAAGCGACGCCTAGATCTGTCGGTTATGCGACGCATATGTCCTGGAGGTGTCGGTTAAGCGACGCCTAAATGGGTCAATGATGCTAACAATTTTCGTCATCGTCGCTTAATAAGTGTTGGATAACCGACGATGTACATTCAACCGACAGTTAGTTAAGTGTAGGTTAGCCGATGGTTACTTAGGTGTCGGATAACCGACGACAAGTTTCCGACGCTTATAAAAAAACCTAAGTGTCGTACATGCGACAGGGAAGTGTCGAAAATCCGACATGATGGCCGTCGGATTTTTGGTTGAAATGTAGTAGTGAAAAATGAAAGTCCCACCCTTTCTTCCTCTCTTGAGGCTATATTTATAGTGTCATGAGATCCCGAGACCAACCTTGAAACAAATCAAAATTCAGTTACAACGTGGGGATCAAAATCGCACAGACAAAATATTAACAAATTCTGACCTCGTAGATTTGCCATGATCACGAGCAAACCGACAAAGCATGCTGGGCTACGCATGATGGATAAAAATGGAAAACCAGACACCTAGAACTTAGGCTCGCTTGATTGAAAACAATGGTTCATAGCACCTCCAATGGCCTGCAATATTTTGATGCATCCTTGCATCTTCAACCAGCGAAATTGTTTTGGACCGTTGATCTAGATCGAAACTTAATCTGAGCCACCGAAAGACAAAGCTCGTACCCGATATCATAATTTTCCAACTTGACTTATGCCTTGCTAGTTTTCATTGTGAAATCATCTTGGGTCGTGGATCAAGAATCTGCTTACATCTCCACCGTTCATCCTTGTTGCGCTTACCAAATTTCATAGATTTGAAAACTTTGTTTGTCCTTGCATGTTATATCAGCGAAATCAACCTCCATCGTAGATCCATTTCTCCTACAGATCATCACCGTTGAAATATGCATGCCCTAAGCAATTTCGTAGATTTTAAAACTTAATTAGCCTGTTCACTTTCAATTTGTGGAATCAACCTGATTCCTCAGTCATTGATCTTCCACATCATCAAATCTCATCCATTGAAACCTGCGCCTCATACTGAATTCCGCAAATCTAAAATGTTCATTTATCTGTGCATGTTGTATTAACGTGTCACGTCCCCACCCCTCTGCCGAAGAGAGAACGCGACTATGCTGCTATCATATTTGGGCAATTTGGCCCCATGAACATAAACATAAAAATGCATTGGAATAAAAACATATATAGACGCATAAGACATGTAAATACAGTGGAAGCAAATACATTTCAACACAACACATTCAAGCATTTATCATGTTTATAGTAATTCATAAAACAAACACAGTTACGAAAATTAAATACATAAATAATACTTATTTTGAGAAGAATCTTTCCCGCAACTAGCTATGTTGCGGCAACGTTCCACCCAACCATAGGCCAGTGTGCTCATCAATCTCTCAGCATCACTGCCACCCTCGAGCTAGGCATGATTCCACAAGGAACTAGGTAACAACGGGCTTACAAAAAACCATACCATACATCCACAGTCAAGCCAACACACAGTTGGGATTCACAGACTGTCCAACCAAGTCGACGAACAACTGGGTTCCATGGCTATTAAGGAAACAAACCAATTACATAGGGGTTCCTTGAACTTACTCAGCCAAGCCAATAATCACCCCCACACACAACCAACCATCTAACAGATGGGTTTCTTGGACTTACTCTGCCAAGACAAAACAAAAATGCACACAACAACAAAATGCACGTGTTGGGTATGAAAGAAAATGTTTTTCAACCAAAAAACGATTTTGTGAAAGGGAAAACCACCCTCCATTAGAAAATACAATTTCACAAATCATCCACGAGCAACCAAAACGAAATGGCTGAGGGGAAAACAACCCTGCATGAGAAAATACGATTTCAGGAACGTCCTTGGGCTTCACAGAGGTAAAAATGGCCTCATCAAACCCAAAATTCATGGATCTGAATTTAGAAAAACTTATATGGAACTACGGAAGCAAAAACAACCTCCCCAAATCTACAAATCGTAAATCTCCTATGTACATTCACACATCAATAACAAAACAGATTTTTGAGATGGTAGAAAGTGAGGAAAATGTAGAAAAACGTGAGGGAAGCTCCCAGCTTGCTCATAGGGGAAAAAATAGCCTCTTCCAACCCCAAGAATCATGGTCCTCTTCTTCCCATTCGTCAAAAACACAGAAAACGAATTCTGAGCATGGAGAAAATGAAGAAAGCAGTAAGAAAATCGTGAGGGAGAAAGCTTATCAAGCTTCAGCTGCATGAGAGAGCCCAACCTCCATGAAAATGGGTGAGGAATGAAATATATGGGTGAATAATGGCTTGGGCATGCATTTCGAAGCATTTACTTTCCCCATAAGTCAAAAACACGTTTTCCAAAAATGGGTGGCTTCCCAAAATTCGAATTTGACATCCATACCTTTCCCATCCCAAGGAAATAACTTCTTCAACCACTTCTATATGTTTGGGAACAAAAGGACAAAATGGGTAGCTGAAAACTTATGGGTTTTCCCTTTGACATTTGGATTTTCCCCATTGGCTCAAGGGTTTGAATATTTCCCCCTCCCTATTCCTTGTGAAATCATGCCCCCATCTCTTTAACGTTGCGGCACATAGCTAGTTGTGGTATTTTTATTAATTTGCATTTTTACATAATGTCTCAAAATATATTGTTCTTGGCTAGCACATAAACCATCGACATCGATTTTAATTACCGAAACATAAAACACTAAATCCATGGTGGGGCATTCATTAGAGGAAATTTGAGGTCTAAAATGGGCCTCCTAAGGAAAATAATAAAATAATAGTTACAATAATAAAATAATATTTATTCATTTTGGAGGAAGAAAGAAAAAAACTACTTTTAACTCAAATTTTAGGAGGGAGGGCTCATTGGATGCAGAGTCAAATTCCACATCCAACGAGTACCCACACTGCATACTTTTGATGGACCTCGCTGCCCCAAAAACAAGAAATACCTGAAAATACAGATCATCATCACGTTTTTTCAGGTATTTCTTGTTTTTGGGGCAGCGAGGTCCATCAAAAGTATGCAGTGTCGGTACTCATTGGATGTGGAATTTGATTCTGCATCCAACGATCCCTCCCTCTGGAAATTTGAGTAAAAACACATGACGATATGTTGAAAATACAAATAAAAAAGTAGCTATTTTTATGACAATTATGTCAAGTCAACCATTATGGTTGACTCATTTTATTGAAATTCTATTGGTTCTTGAATTCCAACTCACAAGAATTTATTGTTGGCTCATTTTTTATAAGGCCCATTTTAGACCCCAAATTTCCTCTAATGTGCCTTGAGCTCCACACCATGATTTAATACAATATTTACATCATATGCAATTTAATACCATGGGGTCAAAACCAGGGTGTTACATAGCGGAATTATTTTCCACCCTAGATCTGATTCTACCTTTGATCCGGAATGTTGAAAACTACAGGGTTTACCAGATTTTTTAAATACAGATATCTGCTTATCCTGTGCGCATGTTTCCATTTTTTGCACCATCGATCCTAGACAAACACTCTTCGAGTTGTTTATCTGAGATCAAGCTATGGGCTGCTTAAAGTGGAAGTCGATATTCCTGCTTTCACGATGCTAAATATCTATATTTTCACTTTCTACCTTTCCACTCCCTTCTGGGTCATTGATCTATGCGGGATCTCTCTGAACCGTCGATCTTGCGGAAAGTAGAAAGTGGGATTCCAATCTTTTCATCGCCAAATTTCTATATCTCTGCTTTTCGATTTCCTCCTTTCTTCTCCTTTCTGAGCTATTGATCTTTGGCAGAATTTTTCTGGACCGTCAATCTTGCGGATCGCGAAAAGCGGGATTCTAACATTTTTATGACCAAACCTTTGTATTTCTGATTTTCGATTTTCGTTCTTCTACTCTTTTCCAAGCCGTTGATCTTCGACGGAAGCTTTCTGAACCGTCGATCTCGGACTACGAAAAGCGGTAGTTAGGGTTACCAACTTTAATAACCGAAAATTTTCCCTTTTCTGCTTCCACCTTTTAGATTTCCTCTTTCTCCTGGACTGTTGATTTATCCCGGCACCACCCTTGATCGTCGGATCTTGGAATGCGGAAAGCGGAAATCAGGTTTACCAATTTTCATAACTGAGTAATTTGCCTTTTCCTCTTTTTTGCTCCCACATTTTCCTTGGAGGAAATTATTTTCAGCCTTTGATCTTCTCCGTTGTGCATTTAGGCCGTCCATTTTGGTCATCTTTTAACCTTGATCAGATTTTTCTTATTTAGGCATATTTATAAGGCTAAAACTCAGGATTTTCAACAATTTTTTATCTTTCTTTCACTGGTCTAAACTTTAGCAGGGGAATTAGTGCAGATGCGTATATAAAAATATTTAAGGTTGACTCAGTATAACTGGTTACCTACCACAACCAACTGATGGAGGTTGCTGGTGGAACTCATAGTGTCTCCTAAAATGTAGGGAATGGTCTTAGAGGCACTTAAACTCATGCATGAACATGCAGTAAGTGTCAGTTAACCTCTATATGTGTTCCGCATATTCCAGTACAGTAATAATGTATCCCTATGCTAGACAAGATGATCAGTAGACTATATATGGACAAGGGAGGATTATAATAATCCTAAAATACCCAGGACTAGACCCATACTATAACTTAGTTGAGTTTGTATAGTACTATTTTTGAAAATCCTAAATAAATACCTACTAACCACCCATCAAAACTTGGGTTCTTATGCATTTGAAAAGGTTCTAACATTCATCTTAACTCTTATTTGAATGTTTCAGTCATGATATCTTCATTTTCTACGTCATTTGAAAATTGAGGAAAATAAGAGGTGGGATTGATACTTTTTGCAATGTTCACCTTTGGGGGTTCTTAATACAAGGTCTTAAAAGGCTCAACCCCCAACAATGCTTTGTCTTGAAAAACTATAACTCTATTTCCATCTTGTTTAGGAATTTCCCATGTAGAGTTGATATTTTTCCAATGATTTGTATAGGCATGGAAAACTTTAGTGTCTTTATCTTTCTCATCCATCTATAGATCTCAATTTTCATCCTCCCCACCAACTCTTTCTTATTAAGTAATTTTTATTCTTGGATTCAAGTTAATTCATGCGAGAAGACTCATGTCACATTCAATATATAAAAAGGGTAGATTTTTCATATTCTATACCCAACATCTCTTGTTGGGCCATCGTATCTTTCTATTTTTTTCCATTCCCCAACCAACTTTTTTAGGTTCTTTAAATTTGCAACAAATTGTAACATGTGTTGGAATTTGATTGTAGTCTAGATGTGTTGGAATTCTTAATCCTCCAAAAGGGAATAAGGTCTCACCCAAAGTGCAACCGAGATCCTTGTAGAATGGGAAAAATACCATAGGGTTTATGGAACTTACTACCAATTGGTATCTGAACATTCAAGTACTCATGTGAAAACAAGAACCACAAGTGGCAAGGTCCATGGCAAGAGAAGAAGGACAATGCGAAAAAAATGGCAAGGGAGAGAATGAGAAGAAGGACAATGTAAATTGAATGGTGTGGCAGAGAAAGAAGCAATACAGTGCAAAGTAGAAGGGTAAAGCCTTTATTAACATAGATTTTTTTGCAAGGAAGAATTTAAGAATACAAATCTAGTACCAATGTGTTTTTGCTATGAAAAAATGCACTAGCATGAATGCAGGTGCTATGAAATTGACCTGTAGCCATTCTATACAATACAAGAAACAATTGTAGTAAAAGCATTATTCATTTGAACAACTTAAGGGTGAACTATAGGAAAATTCATTAGCTTGTTTATGAAAACCATTATTAGAGAAATGCATTAGGTGTAGACAAAAAAAAACACTGATATCACGTCATATAGAAGAAAAAATTACTAACCAAATACTTCATGTGGGAAATGACAATCATGACAACTATTAACATTGATCGCCACTACAACTAGTAAAAATATCACGTGGGTAGTGAGAAAATTCCTTGAACTAAATTTGCATTTACATCATCACCACAATTAGAAACACAATGATAATTGAAACGGCCATGATCAATTTCGTAGGCATGTTTAAAAACATTATAATGAATTCTATGAAGATTTATAAAATGACCAATCAAAATAGAAAATAGTCATAAAAACAATTTGAAAAGTATATGTGCAATGTGGAAGAAAACATGATAATGTAACGTAGCATGTACGCCACCAAACAAGCAAGTAATCATTCCTCTTTAAATATAAAGGGATAAAATACAACTAATGCTCTCTAACACCACACTGTAACGCACACCGACGCTACACAACCATACAAATAACCATTAGTGACTAAAAACGTAAACAGAGCTCTGAACATGATCCAAAATTTCTTAACAATTATAATTCAAATCAATTAAAAATATAAAAAACAATCAATCGTGAGCATCAACAACTCACAATCACGTGGAAGTGTCATTAAAACATGAACTAAATAGCTTGAATTCTAAACAAAATCAAACCATAAGGTTAAACAACCCATACTTTAATCACATATTAAATCTCCTTAATTAAATTTTAATTACAGATTAAAACTCATTAATCAACGTTAAACAACTTTTAAAAAAATGAAGTTGACGACCCATATCAGGCAAAAGGTCAGTGCAAGCTAATGATGGTCACTTTTGGTGCATTAGATGCAACAGAAAACTGAAAAAACATACATCCCTCATATTTCAAGGCTACTTCAAGACACTTGCACAATTAATCTTGGTTTTAGTTTAAAAAATTAATTGTAGGAAATCGAATCACCTTTTTAGGTATATAACTTATATTTATTGAAAATTCTCATAACTTAGGTCATTTAGAATGTTTTTTTATATTGATATTTTTGTTTGCTTGCAAATTATAAGTTGTATGCCCATGTTAGTGCAGCCTTTGAGTTCCTAAATAATGGAACCAATATACAAGAACTTGTAAACAAATAGGTAAGAAGTAGTACTAGCCGTGCAGTGTTATTTTTCCAAAATAAAATTTGTATGTTTTTTATTTTTTTCATAATTATCTATGTGAGGAGACCTCAAAACTAGTTCACCAAGTGTTAGTACAACTTTTGAAGGTCTTAATATAATGATTAAGGATTGCATTTTTTATAGCATGGAGATGTAGGTCTAGTATTGCAACATACATATTTTTTATGAAATGGTTGAGAAATTAAGAAGTTATGGCCAAACACCAACATGGTGTTTTTTTTGTTAAGAAGTTACATCACAAGAAAAAGAGTAAAAGATATAAAAATATAATATTTTTTATAATCTAAGTTACATATTTGTAATGTGAAAAAAATGTTCTATCTATGTTTGCAATTTCATCATCCATGATTGTTTGTAACATATTGTAGCAGACATTCAAACGTAGACATGTTGAGAAAAGAGGAAGAAAGTCACATTGCACATGGTTGTGTTAGTTCCATAAAAACGGGCTTGTTTACTCCGAAGATAAATCCATAGCATAACATTAAGATAGGAGGTGGCACGTACTTATGTGAGTAGGATTGTCAAAAGTGCTACATAAATTCAAATTTTGTATTTGTGCCATGATTTTGTGTTTGTGCCATGTGGAAAGTTCTAATTCACATACTCAATATTAACATAACACATACTCGATATTAACACAACGCATGCGTGATATGTTTATATCGTGTACTCAATATATAAAAATAACAATGATATTAATATCTATGCTACCTAATATCTGTAATACAGGAGATCGAATTGGGGATATGCATGTCATAGCCAGTTATCTAGGTGTATTACTTTGCATGTCATAGTATTTAGAGAACACTAATAGAAGATTAAAAAAGAAAATAGAAACAAAACCTTATATGCAAAAATAATATGTTTCACCCATATGACACATGTAGTCCAAAGAATAATTTTACAATAGTTGTGTGTTGGTATTGGGTCACATGCATGATCAACGATTTATAAAATCATATTCTAAGCATGAAGGCTGTTGGGGAAAAACATTAAACAAATTATAACATATATATCCAACGATTTAATTGTCAACCCGGAGAGAGCGTAAATTTGTGAGATACATACAAAATATATGCAGAGGCAGAGTATTGCTAACCTATTCTACAACTGAAATTGAATCTAAGTTATGAAAACAAGAAATTGTATGGAAATAAATCAAATTGTAGAAAACATAAAATTGCATAAATTAACTTGATGAAGAAAGACTGAAATTGCATGAAATAAATTGGTATAAAGCAATTGACATTAACTTGTGAGCTCACATAAATCTATGCTATCAATTCATAAGAAAGAAAGTGCTGAAAATATATATTAACATGGAAGAGTAACATGATTTGCATCAAAGCATAATCTCCATTACATAACAATCAAAAATCCATTCTATGACTAACTCTAAACTATTCTCTACTTCCAAACCACTAGAGAGATCTCTAACCAAAATGAGGAGAGAACCCTCCTATTTATACATGAATTCAAGATAACTGATCATAATTACAAATCCAATATTCTCTCAACTTATCCCTCAAAGTCCTCAACAAATTTACAACTCATCCCTTCAAATCCTCTAACAAATTTTGGATGAGATATTCTCTCCACATGTCCATGATCTTCTCCTTGAAATTAGCCCACATCTTGAGGATGAAATTCGAATTTGAGGCTAGGTGGTCACTTTTGAGCTTGTTAAAGTCTTCAAATACCTGTAAGCATCACCAAACTCACCCAACTTTAAAGTATAATGAAAATATGTTATTTTTCTCAATAATTAACCACAAATTCACTCAAAATACTCAAAAATAAATGATTTGGAAAATGGTAATATAAACCCATATTTATTGTGAAAGTGGTGAATATTAATGGTTTTATGGAAGGATAAGATATGAATAAGGTGACAAGATGATGAATAAAACTTTGGTCTTTTTGCGGCTCAACATTCCCCCCAACTTGACTGGTTGCATGTCCTCATGCAACTATGCATTGATTCTTTTTAAAACTTGTGGCAGTGTAGTTGGGCTTTACATGATGATGGTATATAATAGTAAATCGTTCTAGGATTTGAAATGCATTAGTGGCAAAAAAAAAATTCTTTTCCTTTTTCTTTTTATTATTATTATTATTATTATATATATTTGTGGCTGGTTCTTGTGTGACGACCATAACAAATGTTGGTTCTTGTGTTAACAACATTTGCTCGTTTTACTTATATTTTTGCTGCAATACATAAGATTTATGCATTAGAAATGATGAACCATCAACGTATATAGAAAGAATTTTCTTCATATTTATAAATCATGCCAAGATATATAGCATAGCTTGGGAAAGACATGTTGATTAAGGGTAAATGAGATGATGAATATGTAAAATGGTAATGAATAGTCCCCCCCCCCCCCAACTTAAGATGTATTAGGTTTATGAAAATGAGAAAGGGAATGTAGTGAGGGAATTTTTCAAATTCATTCATTTTCTAGCATTTAAGGAATTACATGATTAAATATTAGAAAACAACATACCTCCACTTACCCAAAAAGCTAATGAACTATGCAATAGGAATGTGGCTGATGCTACTGCTGGATCATAGAATGAGAAGTGAAGGAATTGAACTACTGCTTGGTTGGATGAAGTAAAAGATGAGAGCTGAAAGTAGAACTGTGGTACTCTGATATGGCTAAAGTATGCTGCGGTAAAACTACTGATGGTGTCATGAAAAGTATATAGTCTTCACCTGCTGCAAAACCCAAATTTGGTACAATTCTTACCATGTGAATAAATGTGTCGATGTTGAACATGGAAAGAATTCATTGGATTACCGACCATTAATGGATGTCGTTAACCAATGCGAGGCAATCTCACCATTGATGTCAATGAGTGCCAAAGTACCTAAACTTTACATCATGCAAAGTGCAAATAGATGAGCCGATGTTGAGCCACTTGCAAGATCTAATGATCAAGGGACATTGATGTATTCCCATGATTGTGAGCGAGAGAAATTTCCATTAAGGCATGCAAGCCTCAATGTACTGAAAATGAACTCTAGTTTCTATCCCAGATAATGTGCTGAGGTCGATGGAGCAAGACTTGTTGAAATGTGAGTCTTAAGGAATCCCACATTAGTCAACACGAGTTATACATAATGAGTGGTAGGACTATAGATGAAAGATATGAAGGTCAAACAGTTTTAATGGTAGGGATACGTGTAGTCATGGAAAGGAAGCTGAATGGTTTTATTTATAAGGAAAAAGATAAATTGAAAATGAGGAAAAATGTGTGTGACTTAGAAAGGTAGACATACAGAAAGTCATGATGTATAAGGAAGACTCTAACATGGATGGCGGAATGACATGGCATAATTGGTTTCTAAAAAGCTTCTTTGTGGCAGTAGAATGTCATGACATACATGGTGGAAATTCAACTTCTTCAAGTTTTCAATGGAACATTTTTCTAAATTTTTTTTCCAATTCTAGAAATTATTTCTGCATGCTATTTGTCCGTCTTTGAAGCTGCAAAAAGGTTAGCATTTTCCTACAACAAACTTGTGAAAGCATTAAAAATATATGAAAACATGTGCTTAACAGAAAGTTAAGGAGAATAAATAAAATACTTTTATACATGAAAGTAGCAACCCTTCTTGTCGAAACCTGTTTCTGAGTGACTTGCGAAAACAAGTTAGCACAACAATCTTAAAATTTTGAGAATATTCCAAGTTTATTTATAATTTATAATTTTATGATTTTATTTATTTATATGTTTTTAATTTTTAATTTAATTTAATTTTTATTATAAATTTTTATTGTTATTTCTAAAGTTGTTTTTGTTTATATATTTTTAAATTTGATTGATTTACCACAAGAACAATTTTTTATGTGTTTAATAAAATTGGAACAAAAATAAGAGTTTTTACATTCTCCTTTCAAAGATGAATGCGTCCTTATGTAATGATTGAGTAATAGAGAGAGAGAGGGTCGACCCCTCTATAAGCAGACTATCTTATTGATCAGACAAATGTTTTTTTTATGATAATTTTGGAAGCTTGAAACAAACACTACCTCCCCCAAACGGAAGATGTGCCAGGTCCCACTGTGCAAAAAATAAAAACCGACGTAGATCCAAATCCTAGGCTTTTATTTATTTCATTTTTTGCAACATAATTCTAAGGCCAAATTTTTGCATTGTAAGCAAAAGATATGTTCCTATCATATATAATGCGATTTCAGGAAAATTATTAAGAATAAATTTATATTTCAAAATTTTTCTTCTATTATGTTTGTGCAAAATTATTAATCTTTTATTTTCTAATTTTTGTACAAATATAATATGTAAGTTATTAAAAAAAATCGCTTTAAAACACTTGATACTTTATTAACCTGATATATTTGCAAAATTGCTTTGATCTCATATCTTTTGAAATTATTTTCCACAAATAAAGTAAAGTTATGCTATAATAAAAAATCATGAAAGGCTTTAGGATTGTTTTATAATATTCTATTAATGAGTCTTTTGCAATTCTTAACACATAATAATATGCATATGAATATTATTTAACCATTGGTTTATGACATTATGACATCAATATCTCATTTGTCTGTTGTGTGTTGCATAAATTTTGGGATGACATTATTAAAAGGGATTTGAAGTTGATTATTTTGTTACTATGGTACTGATCGTGACTCATCTCTCACTAAGAAATTGAAAAATAGACTATGATAAATGGTTAAAATTTTGAAATATCTCAAACAATATAATCATCTCTTGAAAATAAAATGTCTAAATCAAGTGATGAAGAAAATTGTGTTATTATGAAAACACCTTCAATCCCACATTTTATCATCCTTTCTACATCAAGGTTGCAAGCTTCATTAAAAATGTTAATTACTAACCTAAAAACTAACTTGCATAATAGAACTACCACATTGGTTATTTCGAAAACTCCTTACAAAAAGGATTTTGTAATCTATGGAGCATAAAGAAGATTCAAGATGAAACTCATTTATTTCTAAGATATCCCTCTTATAATGATATTAAATATGCTTATGATGATATTAAGTTATAAACTTTTAAATTAAAACAATGAATCCAAACTAAACAACTTTATTGTGAATATAAACTCACATCAAAACAATATCCAAATAAATAATTTTGAGCCTCCTTTCTATCTGACGGTTAGGTTAGTCTCCCATAATACATAAAATACATAAATTGAGGAGATATAAGTGAATTAGGGGAGATTTAGATAAATGCTTTTATATAAAATAAAATGGATAACTATAGATCAGGTTCGAGAAGAAGCGAACCTTGAAAGCTTGTGTTTTTAGTTGCTCTAGCTGCGTGTTGATTAAGCACTTAAATTCTTAGAAGTAGAGAAGCGTGAAGGTTTTACCTCATAAATGGGTAAGGGCAGGTGTAGCCTCATGAGCATGAAGGCTAGTTAATACCAATATATTTTCCATGAGATTTATCAATTGCTCAAAAGTATGTCCAAAGATTAAAAAAAGGTTTTGTCTCTAAAAGACCAAACTCCTTTTTACAGTTTGCCAACTGTATAAGAATTTCTACGAGACCAAGCTCCATAGGTATAAACATATTCTCGGCAATCAAGAAAAAGTGTTGATCAGACCGCATCAGTTTAACCAACGATAAATATAGTTATTAAAGAAATAACATGCTAGGCGTGGTTTATAGACTGTAGTATATTTTGAAGAAGTGTTAGATCTCCACATGAGAGGCCAAGCCAGTTTCACAATAGTATTTTCTTTTATATAATGAGCATGCTGGCTCTCTACCCTCAACATAAATAAGAATGATATTTTAACTTTAGATTCACTTCTTTTTAAAACATTAAATAATATTCATATATAACGAGATAACTAATAAGAATGATGAAGGATACGTCCTACCTCCACACTGCATAGATATAACCGAGTTACCAGTTTCAATCACATAAAAGTCAGGAGAAGCGTTGGCTCTTTCATTGAGGAGACGAGTCCTAATAAATGGGTTGATTCGTCGTATTTTGAGTATCAATTAAGATGTGTGTGAAATATTTCCAATCAGTCATCCGACCGTTAAAATGATTCTAGTCGCTGAAGGAGAATCCCAGCAATACGGTAAACAGGACACGTTTGAGTTCAGTGTGAGCGGAAGTTATGAGTGTGCATGAAGGAATTTATTATTGCTAGTAGGAGCTGCCACGAAATTGCAAAACTTACTGAAAAATGCCATGAAATAAGAGATAATCTCCATTAACGTTAATAGCGATATCAATTAAGCTACCAGAAAAAGGATATTCGCCAATACAACAGCTCAAGATTATTTAAGAGAGGAGATGTGTCAACCTAATTTGTTGCAAATGCAACTATTTCATAATAGCTGCATTAAATAAACATCATAGTTTTTCTCTGCATCCATGAATTTTGGTTCGCATAGGTCCATGAATTTTGTACTATCTGTGTGCTTAGATTCAGCTCATCAGGAGAAGATAAGAAGAGCCTTCTGCTAGCTGGTGCAAAGATCGAAGGAGATGAAGAGGATCGTGGTGTGAAATATCAATAAAATGTGGTGAAAGAGAGTTGCGGGTTGGTGGTAGGTTGCCACCGCGAAGGAGGGATGAGGAGCTTCAACTTTGAGCGGTGGCTGGAGCTTCAACGTTGAGCGGTGGCTGGGAAACGTACGCCGCACAGATCTTTTTCCGTAAATTTATTCTCTTGCTACTCATGCTTTCACTATCGCTGGATTTACACAGGCAGGCTGTTGGATGGATTTACCAAGGCAGCTGTTGGATGGGTTGAGGATGTGCAGACAGGTAGGGTTTCCATAAATTTTATTTTTTATTTATGTGTTTTGTTTTATTTCATTTTTAATCTATTGAGTTTTTTTTTCTAAATTTTTCCAGGTATCAGCCTGTACAGATAGAAAGACAGGCAGACAGGCTGAAGGAATAGGCTAAAAAAGGAATAGGCTAAAAGACAGATCGAAAGTTGGACTGAAGGATTAGGGGAGAGAAAAAACAAGGAGGAAGCACTAAGGGGGAAATAAGGGAAGGGAGGCGCAAAAGAAAAAAGGGAAATAAATATTGTGGGGGCCTATCTGATTGACACACGGGGAAACACAGAAAATGCAGGTAGGCAACAACTTATAGAGTATATTTGATTGCTTCCTTGAACCGCCGCCGTGTATTGATTTAAATGGTGTGATAAGCCTTCTCTCCTTATTCTTAAAGTTGTTGGATTGGGTGCGGGGGCCTTTGCTTTCCGGGTTGAGACAATAAGTATGCTGAGGATACAGACATAAGTATGCTGAGGATACAGACATACTTGTTCTTATTGGCTAAAGGGAACCTATTATTACAAGGAACCATTATTGGGAACAACCCATCCATTATTGAGGCAGGTAAAACCGGGGTGGGGAATAAATTATCCTGGGGTAGATAAATGTCCTCAGTGTATTTGTTCTTTCTTCCCTACAAGCCTTAATTTCTATTATTCCCCCTACTGCTGCTCCATATTTGGTTGGTTTCTTGCTGCTGCTTCTTTCCCATATTTGTTTTCTTTCGAACAGACTGAAGGAATAGGCTAAAAGACAGATCGAAAGTTGGATTGAAGGAATAGGCTGAAGAATGGGTCATTCGATCTGCTATTTCGATTTTTTGTTTTTGTTTTTTTTATCATATCTGTCATTTTAAAAATTTAAGTTTTGTATTTAAAATTATTATTTAGATATATTAATGTTTAATATTAAATTTTAATGTTTTATTGTGTACAAGTCTAGTTAATTTTTATAATTTATTTAAATATTTTTTTTAGAAAGATTAAAGCCAATAAAAATAAATATATATGGTTTCTTATATTATTCCTAGTAAAAAAAAAGTACTTTTAGATGAAGAATAATTCTTAATACAAAATGTTTATTTATTTGTTTATTATTTTTACTTGTTTATTAATTAATTTATTTTATTTTTAATTGTTAAAAAACCTAATTCTTAATGTATTTCCATTTGTAGGATAACTAGAAAAATATTAAATGAAAAATAAAAAGAGACTGAAAATTCAGAATTTTCTTAAATTTAAAAGATTAAAATTATTTTTTTAATTCCTATTTAAAAAAAAAAAGTAATATAAGACTAGTTTAACAAATAAAAACATTAAAGAAAATTAAAACAAAGCTAATTTTAAACTGAATAATAATAATAATAATAATAATAATAATAATAATAATAATAATTTAAAAAAAAAAAAAAACCTATCTACTCTGATTGAAAATTAAAAATTATTTATATAAAATGAAATTTCCAATGCAACCATCTATTTAACAAAACTAAACAGAAATTCAAATCTAATTTTACAAAATGAAGTTTAAGATGTATAAAAATATTCGAAACTTAGTACTGAAAATGTAAGTTAATGAAATAAAAACAAAAACAAAACTATTTAAACTAGTACTTACTTGAAAACATTGTTTGATGCAGCATTTGTTTGCAGGATATTCTTCATGATTTTGATCACCTGAGATTCCTTCTTCCTCCCTTTCAATCTCTAGTTTGAACAGGTGTTCCTCCTCTTATATGCATGATTCTTCAAATGTCGATTCTTCTTTCACTTCAGGAGGAGTAGTAAATCTTTTAGCTACTATCAAGATTTCCTTTTCTTGGGAAGATGAGATCCCTACTTCTGCTAGGAGTTGAGAGAGTTGATCTATACTTAGACTTATGCTCATCCTAAAATCATTTGATCGAAATCAAATCAAGTACTAGAAAAAACGAGTGCATGACAAGCACAAAACAAATAGTACGAAATGGGTTAGTAAAAAAACAGAAATAAAAAGTGCACAAAAATCTGTGCAAAACAAAAATGAATAGATACAAAGTTAGAAACAAGTTAGTATAAAAAAGCGCTAAAAAAAATGAAATCAATCCAAACTTTACACTACAAAACTGTAAAAGAAAACTTGCATAAAAAAATAAACTCGCATTTGCAGAAAATGAAAGAATACTTTGCACAAAAAAAAACACACTTGCAAAAACAAAGGAACAACAAGGATTTAGGGCACCCCACTATAGTGTATGCATCTGGCTGTTACATCACGGAAATTCTGAAAATTCCGTAGTGAAGTCGTCCTTGCGTCTTACCATTCCCCCCTCCCCCCCCTTGCTGTGTAATGTAAAAGTAATCTATCTATCTATCTAAACTCTGGTCCCTTTTAGCACATCCTCGGAAACGACGCCTAAATGTTGGGGAAAAACATTAAACAAATTATAACATATATATCCAACGATTTAATTGTCAATCTAAATAAAGCGTAAACTTGTGAGGTACATACAAAATATATGCAGGGGCAGAGTATTGCTAACCTATTCTACCACTGAAATTGAATCTAAGTTATGAAAACAGGAAATTGTATGGAAATAAATCGAATTGCAGAAAACATAAAATTGCATAAATTAACTTGATGAAAAAAGACTGAAATTGCATGAAATAAGCTGGTATAAAGCAATCGACATTAACTTGTGAGCTCACATAAATCTATGATATCAATTCATAAGAAAGAAGGTGTTGAAAATCTATATTAACATGGAAGAGTAACAGGATTTGCATCAAAGCATAATCTCCATTACATAACAATAAAAAATCCTTTCTATGACTAATTCTAAACTATTCTCTACTTCCAAACCACAAGAGAGATCTCTAACCAAAATGAGGAGAGAGCCCTCCTATTTATACATGAATTCAAGATAACTAATCATAATTACATATCCACTATTCTCTCAACTTATCCGTCAAAATCCTCAACAAATTTACAACTCATCCCTTCAAATCCTCCAACAAATTTTGGATGAGATATTCACTCCACATGTCCATGATCTTTTCCTTGAAATTAGCCCACATCTTGAGGATGAAATTCGAATTTGAGGCTAGGTGGTCACTTTTGATCTTGTTAAAGTCTTCAAATACACCTGTAAGCATCACCAAACTCACCCAACTTTAAAGTATAATGAAAATATGTTATTTTTCTCAATAATTAACCACAAATTCACTCAAAATACTCAAAAATAAATGATTTGGAAAATGGTAATATAAACCCATATTTATTATGAAAGTGGTGAATATTAATGGTTTTATGGAAGGATAAGATAGGAATAAGGTGACAAATGGTATAGGAAAGATGAATAAAATGTGGCCTTTTTACGGCTCAACAAAGGCATTGGTATTCCTCCCCATGCCATGTCTAAGGACACATTAACCACCTTGGGTGCTTCACTTTGGCACTAAAGTATGGGTTTACTCCACCGATCATTACAAGGGCTACACAACCGGCCTATAGTGATGAAAACCTTTTAGTGGTAGTTATATCCTCGACATCCCATAGAGAGGTCATATGTGGTGCTTCAAGTAATGTTCATGATCCTCAAGGCATAGAAGCAACCTTATGGTGTACAACTTATGTTTCATCCCCCAATCATGATCAAGGTTGTGAGACCCAGAACTAGAGCCAATAACCCACTAATGGCACTCATATCCCTACTAGAGGACATATGTGGTTGTTTGAGGCATCCTTCTTGGCATTGTATGCCTAAAAGATTTAATTAGGGCCTAAGCCTTGGGATTTCTTCCATGACAATATACAAGGCCTTGTTACCAACCTTTGGTTCTCAAAACCTTATAATGATGCCCATGTAACCCTAATTAAAAACCAAATATCTTGTATATATCAGGTCCTAAGTGGCATTCAAGGTGTTTTTCATGAACTTTAAGCCATAAAATTTGTCTTTGGGACCTAAGGATCGATTTCCCATACCTAATGCTCAAAAGTTCCTAATGATGCTCATATGCCTGCTTGGAGATAATCATGGATCCTCATTGAAGTATTGTAAATGAGTTGTAGTCTTTATAGGTCCATATAACAACCGTGGTGCAGAGATGGAGGACTCAAAAGAAAAAAAAAGTTGTATATTTATGGTATGTTTTGAATTTTTTTGGCCAAAGTTTTTTTTATCCTGTTGTAAACTCATTATGGTTAGGAAATTAGGGTTGTAACATAATATGGGTTATTGGATTAGGGTTTTGGATGGTATAATATTGCGTTGTAAACATAAAAGATAATAGAATGAGATAGAGAGTGGAGCTAAAATTTTAGGTAGGTTGGTTTTCCCATTCTAAGGTTTCCAGGGTAAATCCTTGTGTATTATGTGTATGCGACATTGTGAATTCTTGTTTTTTAGATTATGTTGGTATTTTTTCTTACATGGGTTTATCAATATCTTTAGGGAGGATATGTGTGGTGGTTTTAGGTGTCATTATTATCCCTATATTACAATAATATTCATTTAGGGAATATACCCTATGTTTCATCCTTCTACCATGCTCAAAGCCCTTGAAACCCATTTCAATGCTCAAAATTTCGTAATGATGCACATATCCCCACTAAAAGGTGAATGATCACCTTGGAAGGCCATGCCATTAGAGGAAATTTCAACTCAAAATGGGCCTTTTAACTTTTATTCAAATTCCATGTCATCATGTGTTAGCCAATGAAATTGCTTTAAATTTGAAATACTGTATAGGTCTTAAACACTTTTTTAATATAAATTTGGGGATAGGTATCATAAAACATACTACTTTTTTTGTTTGTATTTTTGACATATCTCTTTGTGCTTTTACTCAAATTTCGATCGAGAGAGCTCATTGGATGCGGAATTAAATTCCACATCCAACGAGTACCCACTCGACATACTTTTGACGGACACCGCTACCACAAAAACAATAAATACGTGAAAAAATGGAATGATGACATCATCATTCCATTTTTTCACGTATTTCTTGTTTTTGTGGTAGCGGTGTCCATCAAAAGTATGTCGAGTGGGTACTCGTTGGATGTGGAATTTAATTCCGTATCCAATGAGCTCTCTTGATCGAAATTTGAGTAAAAACACAAGGAGATATGTCAAAAATACAAACAAAAAAGTAGTTTTTTTCTTTTCTTCCTCCAAAATTAATAAATATTATTTTATTATTTTAACTATTATTTTATTAGTTCATTTTAGGAGGCCCATTTTGAGTTGAAATTTCCTCTAATGATTGATTCAAAGTGTTGTTCTTGGACCTAGATATCTAGAATATTCCTTCTAATCCCAAGGTTCCATTTCACTCATTGCACTCTCTTCAGAAACAACCTATCGACTGTTTTCCTGAAGGTGTCAGAGAGATCACTAGGTGTGTCGCTAACATGCACACCTACCCCCTCCCCCATACACACAAAGAATATAAAACATACCCAATGGGTAATTTCTTAAATATATTCGTTTCTACATCCATTAATTGACTCAAGTAGTTGATTTCTAGTTTGGAGGTTCATTAGAAAGAAATTCCTTGGAACTTGTTGTTACGGAGAGAAATTCCTATGGCTTGGGGTACCACAACAGACAGCTTGACTCCAGAAATCAATCCTTTCTAATATGTAAGAGAAATCAAATATCTAACACTAAAGGATCAAAACTCGTACCTTATTCCGGACGGTTGAAGTAGATCCCCGTTGAACTTTCCAACTTCAGCGTAAATTGATAAATTACTTCCTCAACAATCAGTAAACAAGACAAGCATGCTATATATATTGGTGTTAGATCTACTCTAGCATATATAATCAACAACGTATAAGCATTTGAAATCATCCATGGATAAAATATTCATTCAAACATACATTATTAGACATGAAAATATATTTCTATTAATATAAAATCAGATATTACAATGAATACAACCTCTATCAGCATGTCTGCGAATTGGCGAAACTGAATCCCCCACTTGGGCCTCCACCACCTCAATCCTCCATCTCTCGATAGCAAGCTCATAAGCAAAAGGCAAGCTTGGGAAGAACACCAAAGTGCTCCAAGGGACAAAGGGATGTAGACTCAAGCATAAGTTCCGACAATAATGGACTATAGTTTCTTTGCTCTCAATTCTTGCATATTTTTTCAATGTATCCAAAGGGTTCCTTATATAGATCTTCAATGGGGCAATGAAGGGTCGAATCCGAGCGATCTCAAGGCATATGGAAGGCCAGGAGACAAGTGAGTCGGATCTATGTCAAGGAAAACTCCAAAAGAATTTGGCCTTTTGCACACATCTCGATGTACGCGGTTTTAGGGGTCAAACCTGTGTATATACGCGAGAAAGGGTTTAAAAGTCGCGTATAGAAATTTAAGCATGTTTTTAGGGATGATCTTGGAAACATCAAAGGTATAAAAAGGTCCATGGGGTCCAAAGAGTCTGCAAAGGGACAGGGGAAGGCCATATAAGTGTGATTCATCAGGTGTGGTAAAATGAGTTGTAACAGATGCCCCCTAATGTGTGAGGTCAGAGGGGTCATACGATGGCCGAAATACATTATAAGTCCATCCCAGAAGTGGAGTGATGAAGAACCCAGTGGAAGACCAACCACCCAATCAACATAGTACACTGATACAACTCTTCATATAACTGCAAATACCTATAGCAGTCTCGGATACATAAGAGTACAATGGCCATGAATATGCATGATACAAAATATGACATAAGTGGTCATCGCCAAGTACAATATACATAGATCAGAATCTCCATGATGAAGATATACAAAGGATCATGATATCCATAATGGCTGAAGATATACAATGGATCAAGATCTTCATAATGGCTGGACATGTCTGACATATACTGGAATCAAGTCATGAGAGCTGAAATCTCATGAACACTGGCACGATCAAGGAGGTAGCATATAAGAGATGCCACCAATATGGAAGGTCTTCTACACAAACTACTACGAGTACATGTCCTAGTATGTGAATAGAGGTGTCGAGGTCGAACATAGTAGTCCATCATCTGATTACCGATCATTGATGTATACCGTTAATAGACGTGAGATCACCCACTGATAATGATAATAGGAATCAAGGTACTAGAGTGCAAACTAACAAGTGTGAATAAATGTGTTGAGGTCGAACACTTGAGAGAATCCATCGATCAAGGGACATTGATGTATTCCCAAAGAACGGTCAATGGCGAGAGAACCTGCCACTGATGACTGCAAGTCTCAAGGCACTCCAAAATGACTCTAGATTCCAATCCAAGAATAAATGATATGAAGTTGATGGGATGAAATCCGCTAGAAGGAGGGAATTAAGGCATCCCCCATCATCCAACATGAGGTACTCAGCAAAGCTGTATAATGTGGAAGGACTCGATCATAAGGTGCACGAACCAGTAACTGTATCAGGAATGATCGACATGCAAAGTCAAGATAACTGAGGAATGTCCGACTCAGGTTTCAACTTCCTTTGAACAAGAGAATAACGGCAAATGGTGACTGAATGTAGGAAACATAGACTCGATATACAAAATTGGGACATCTCTGCAACACAAGAGGCATCAACAGAGGCTCCATAGGGACTAGAAGCTTAACCAGTCGGTGGAGATAAACTCATATAAACGAGTACAGCTCCTAAAGTCAAACTATAAACCCAACCAATGGATGTGATATACAATGCTCTGTTCGAAGGCGAAACGACTCGACGGCTGCCAAAGATAACATCTTTCCTTGTCTGTCTTTTTGGTTTTTAAAATTTTTTTTTTGGTACCATTTCAAATATTTAAAAAGCTTGAAAAAGAATAAAAATGCTTTATAGTTACAGACTAGGAGGAGATGAGTGTCATATGGGCAAACAAACTAGTTCCAAGCAGTGGAACATACCTGTGCTCAATGCAAGGATACATGTGTAGGATAGCGACACTCAGGGGAAAGTCCCCTCCCATTAAAATAGAGAATCAAGTTGCAAAGGATATAAAAGATGGTTCTGCATGGCTAGACATGAGACAAGCTCGAGCTATATGGCTGAAACTCAAAGTCAGGGAAGCCGGCGTAAGGCTCAAGAAGACAGGGAAAGCTCATGATAATGCAATTACAACTTGACATAATGGAGTCCTGAGGGAAATAGGCCAGTAAAAGATCAAGAGGAGTATGAGGCTCTTGCGAAATGTCATGGCAATACTATACAACAGACTCCCACACCCTAAGGGACAAAATGTCAGCATGGGCACCAAATGCAAATAAGGTGCTAACTAGGGTACCCATGTAAGGTCAAGCTCTACCATTCACATCATTCCACTTATAAAACATCAAGAAGGTTCCGTGACATAATAGAATGGGTTCGTACCTAAGGCTATAATGAAACGGTCATAAATTCATGCAAAATGCAAACGAGGGTGAACCTAACCTATATGCCAGTTTAAACATCATACCTGTAACGGGCACGAACGGGTCAAAGTAATGGTGGAAACGGTGCTCAAAATGGTCTCCTACATCATAAATTAGTCCAAAAACGGTCCAAAAGGATTAGAAACAGTCCAAACTATAGAAAAGGGGGTAAAAATTTGAAAAAAAATTGAAAATTTTCTATAAATAGTAAAAAATTCAAAACATTATATAACATTTGAAATTTTTACCCAATTGAGCTCAGAACTTCAACAACGAATTCCAGGAGATCCAGTCGGCGGAATCCACTCCCGTTTTTTCCAGGTACTTACCCATGCCTTGCTCTTTCATTTTCATGCAAATTTTATCAATTTCCATGGTGCATTTAGGAATCTAGGCCAATCTAAGATGCACGCCTCAACCCACGCGAAAATCGAGGATTTTTTCGCATATAGGGCTGGATATACGCGGAAAAAGACCTCAAAGTCGCGTACATACGCGGTTGTTTAGCAAACAGTCGCGTATGCGGCCACGTTCAATGTTTTTCAAATGTTCTAATGGATCAAACTTAAATTTTATGTGCAGGATGGTCCTAGAATGGAGAGAACGTGAGCACGGTGATGTAGAAGGGGCAGTGAGGGCAGATCTAATGGCTCAACAAGCATTGTGGTCATGCGGGCTCTACAAGTTTTGGTGTCTTGGTGGCTTAAGGGCCAAACCAAGACTACCGCGGATGATAGTAGACTACTGGGATCTAGACTTAGAGTCGTTCCAGATAGACGGGATGTCCCTCACCATAGAAGTGGAGGACATATACTTTATTACTGGAATTTCCTAACGGGGGGAAGTGGTGAACCTACGCTCTCGCGGGCCCGAAGGTGGCATGACTATAGATGAGTACATAACAGTGTACTCATATATGGACACGGAGAAGGTGGGGAGTCATATCCCAACTAACTCCATACAGGTGCTAGACCTAAAGGCCATTCTACTAACACTAGGCAGGATAGCGGGGCTAGTCTCACTCCACCAGGCCTTACGGCCATTGATGTTCTATGTCGTGGAGTGCATGAGGCCCACAATATATGACTGGAGTACGACATTATTGAGCAACATGAAACAACAGCTCAGCGACTGCAAGATGGACAGGGTGCAAAACTTCGGTTTCAGCAACATACTGAGCATGTTCTTCTTCGAGCGTGTTCTGGGATTGAGCCCTAGAGTTGATGTTCCTCTACACGGGGTTCGAGATCCGGCCCAATGGTGTTGGGTAGATGCGATGCACAGACTGGGTGGAGGTAGGGTGTCCAACCCCTATCCAGCTGATTTCTTTCCATGGTGGCGACGACAGATAGTTGCCATCGATGATTACCCCTATGCGGGGATATATTTTCGAGGAGACCCTGACATGCCGCTACCACCAGGATCGGTATACGGTGACATTGGTACCGAATCCCAGCCCTCTTTTTTAAACATTTTGAGTTATTTAATTTTTTTGTGTTTTCTGATTATATGGAATCAAAAGACATGTTTTTGGGTGACAATACATAGTGACATCTACCATATGCATGTAGATGTAGGACCACGGTGGCCTAAAGGCTTCCCTCATCATAGATGGAGGGGAAGAGGAGATGACATCACGGGTGTGGATGCTGAGCGGACGCTCCAAAGCATTCATACCAACTTCGTGAGACTGACACATAGGGTACCCATGGCGCAAGTCGAGGACTTTCCTGAGGCCATGCAGCGCCAGGTGGTGGGTGTACCACAAGCATGGGTGCATCTATTTCGACGACTAGCTAGAGCCGTGGTGACATTCCATGATCACAACCCCCCTCCTCCTCCACAAGCTTAGATACCTGGGAGTGATACATTTTGTACTACCGTGTATTTATAGTTTAGTGGCTCGAGAGCCCCATTTTTGTATTATGACACTATGTATTACCACATTTTAGATGTTTATAAAAAACTTTTATGATGATCGATTTATTTATTTACATGTGTAAAAATTTATGTTCGTGATGAGCTTATTGTCTATGAAACAAATGCCAATATAACACATAGTTAGCATATGAGTCAGCAACTTGATTATTAATTCTTAGAACATGTATGTATGTTATATTGTCAAATTGTCTTTCTAACAATCTCACATATAAGAATCTTCTTAATAATGTTGGATCCCTGACATGGTACAAACCATTAAGCTGTGACACTAATAACTCTGAATCAAGACGTACCTCAAGAGAGAGAACACCATGTAAAATGGCATCCCGTAGAAGCTCGATAATGACACTATATTCAACAACATTATTTGAAGAGGGCCGTAAACATATGCCTCCTGAAGACAATACCTAACACGTAGGAGTATAAATCACCCAAGCAGCAGAGGCTGAGTGTTAAGTGTGATGACTCGCACCATCCGCGAATCCTATGAAGGTGGAAGATTCCATTGACATCTGCTAAAAGAAACGAAAACTAATCATAAACCCGATCACCATAAGAAAAGACCTACCTATGAAAAATTGTACAATAATATACAATAGTCAGCCTTGGCTGAAAATCATGCATAGTACTTTTTAAGATAGAGCCCATTTCTAGGCTTCGCCAAGGTCGTTCCCTCATAATCCACTAACTCATAAGCGCCCTTCTCTAACACACATTTAACGACATAAGGACCACGCCACATGGGGTTAAACTTTCCTGCCCCCAAGGGTTCTTTCGGTTGATCCCACAAAATGACCAAATCTCCCTCACTAAACCTCCTTGGATGGACAGACTTATCATACTGGACCTTAACGCGATGCTTATTCACTTCTAGAGCAACCAAGCCATCTTGGCGCTGCTCATCAAGTTTCTCTAAGTGGACCAAATGCTCCTCCAATGGGGAAGTGTCTGGTAAGAGCTCTATGGCTAGCTTCAAAGAAGGAATCTCGCACTCAACCAACTTGCACTCAACCGACAATACCGACTCCACTCCATGTATAAGCTAATATGGAGAAAAACCTGTGGCAGTCTTAACAACGGTTCTATAAGTCCACAAAGAAGGATATAACATGATGTGCCAATTATTCTTGCTTTGTGTGATGGTTCATTTTAGAATGGGTTTGAGTGATTTGTTCACTGCTTCAACCTGTCCATTCGCTTGAGGGTAGTAAGAGGAGGAATGCTCCTGCTTGTACCCTAACTTTGAGGCCAACTCTTCCATCATACGATTCTGAAAGTGCTTGCCATGGTCAATGACAAGCTCCTTCGGAATACCAAACCGAGTAATAATCTGGTTGAATACGAAGTGTGCGTCTGTCTCACTGTCGGATTTAATTGTAGGCATATCCTTAGCCCATTTCGTGAAGTAGTCAATAGCCACTATGATATGATGATGCCCCCCAGCCGAAGCTGGGTTGCAATCCATGAAATCAAGCCCCCACTTAGTGAAGGGACCGACGGTGACGATGGGATGTAACGGGCAGGTCGCGAGCGCATATTCTGTGCAAACACCTGGCAAGGGTGGCACTTCTTGACCACATCTACACAATCTTTAAAGATCGACGGCTAGAAATAACTCACTCTTAATATTTTTTGGGCTGTAGAAAGCCTAGATAAATGACCACCACACGCCCCTCCATGGCAATCATTCAGCACAAGCTCAGCCTCCTCATGAGTTAAACAATTATTTGATTGTATTCGAAAAAGCTGTCCAGAAAGGAAAAAACCTCGCTACTCGCACACTCATGGGGTAGATTCCTCAGCCTCCTCATGAGTTAAACAACGACGTAAAATGGAATCTACCCCATGGCGGTATGCGTGTCCTAAAGACAATTTTCGTGACTTGAAGCCTCACTGGAACTAGACCCTATCATAAGGACAAGTGCAGGACAACTAAAGCTTCCCATAAGGGATGGATATATGCCCACACCTATACTCCCATTTGTCGGCTGAGAGTGCTCTACAATTGGGATTGAAGCTCCCGAAGATGCGGTAACCGACGGATTCTTGAATGATGTTTGATCAATCATAACTATCTTTCCATTAAATGGAAAGCATACAACACGAAATAGAGAAGAAGCTACAGCTTGCATACTATACATCCAATTCCTACCCAGCAAGAGATTATAGTCAAGGGGCGCATCAACCACCTCGACCTCTATCACAATGGTCTTCCCTCCCAAACGGACCTAAGGAAAGGAAGGATCCTGTGTGGCCTAAATGATCTCCCATCAAAATAATTCAACATGGTACCAGATTTAGACAACTCGGGGGAACCTAAACCCTTCCAACATGATAAAGACATCACAGAAGCAGCAGCACCTTCGTCAATCATAGTGCGCTTGACGGTCAAGTTAAGACATTCTACATGATCAAAAGAGACACATAGTAAGGCAAGCAATGTTGAAGTCCCACGGTTTCAAATTTAATCATTGAGGAAGAGTTATCATCATTCACACCAAGCGAAGAAAGCAAAGCCTTCCTTTGCGAAGGACAACTCTGAAGTACTTCTAGTGCAGACATCGCACAAGGAGTGTGGCCCAAATCCTCGACAACAGAATAGTTCTGGGTGGCTCGGGCATTAGGATTGTGTCCCGAATTCTTAAGGACTCCCTTAGGAATGCGAGGTGCAGCTTCAGGTTTATCCATAGGTTTTTCAATACGCAAAGGAGTCCCTGGTGGATCAGGTTCCTTTCCTGGGTCAGGTTGTGACGAACCATAGTCCTTCGTATGGGTCACAACCTTCGTAGCACGCACCATGTTGATGGAACCATGATCACTAGCCTCCAGTGGATCTTGATCACCACCAGACTGATCATGGGTCCTCGAGTTCATGTTTTGATTATGAGGTAAAGGGTTGGTCATCACAGTTGGGCCCTGCACTAAGAATCTCGAGGCTTCATCGATACGAGGGCACAAGTAAGTGAGGTGATCATCCTTACATAACTTGCAAGGAAATTTAACTTTACGTTTAGATTGCTTGTCTCCTCCAACATTTTGGGCGTCCTTGTCATTAGTATTAGCATTTTCATTCCTATTTCCACCCTTACGATTGTTTTTTCCCTTCTTTCTATTTCATTCCGGGTTGTTGGTTACCCTTATGGTTTGACGATTGGACTGAAAGCACACTCGCTGTTTGGGTGGGTTGAGACGAAGCCGCGGCTTGTCCCGAAGCAGATTGGTTGATCGACAATTGGCTGACCTGTTGCACAACCGAATTTGCAGGCTTAGCACTTGCACAACCAACAATACCATCGGCATGTGGTCTAGGTTTAACTTTGGGGTCGAAACTAGAACACGGAGCGTTGGGAATGATCTCATATAACAAACCAGATTGAGCATAAATCAAGTCCAATTCCTGCGCCCTAAAAATGGCTTGTTCCTCGCTTTGAACTCCAGATGTAGAAACATCCTTCGCTATATAAGGAAATAACGACTTAAGGAACCACTCGAGGAGAAACTCCAGCGGTATGAAGGATTTAATCAACCTCTTATGTCTACGCCACTCTTGGATATGGTCCGAGATATGCGTGGCTTTATCCTGCCGAAATGTCGACAAGAGTTCTGTACCAACATCGTAACGCACTGGTAGCTGGAAGTGGTTGAGAAAAGTCATCGCTAGGTCATCGAACAAAGCGAATTCCCCCCCTAGGTAACTCTATATACCATTTCGCGACATGCCCTATAAGGGTGCATTGAAACATCCTTAAACGGATCGAATCTTCGTGTAAGGAATTGGAAGAGCACCATAGGTGAAATGTAGTAACATGTTCGCTCGGATCCTCTCCAGGTTTGCCCTCGAATTTGGGTATGTCCGAGGGAAGCTTATTAGGAAGAGCTGGCCAAGCCGGGTCATGAGATACAGGATCGTTCATTAGTCTCGACAAGTCAGGAAGATTCCAGGTGTGGTAAAATCAACTATAACACTTGTTGTCAAACATCTTCACTATTTAAGCAAATTATTGGATTTCTTTAAGAATGGACCTCAGGTAAGGTTAATTAATGCAATTTTTCTAGGATCAAGATGTTTCTGGTAGATTTGGGTATGTTGCACAATCTAAAGATCACCGAGATGGAAGTGTAAACCCTTCATGGGCGCATAGAGTACTAGGAGGACTTGATGGAGGAGTTAATTATTTAATATTCCTAGAGTTTAGCTATGGTGGATGCTTAATAATTGAAGGAATAACCGTATTTAAATTCCAAAGGTATAATTTGGAGGCCACGTGTAGTGGTTCAAGGTATTTTGTTGACTTTGGATTATTATATACTTCATTTACGAAACAAAGTCCAAGTTTCCTAATCTCATTGTGCCTAGGGACCCAAAACCCATACCTAGTTCTCAAAACTCCCTAAGGGCGCTCATATCCCTACTCGAAGGCTAAGGATTCCCTTACAATGTTATGTGTGGTAGTTTATATTGTGTTTGTTTGCATGGATTCCTAAGGTATTCCTTTTATTCCTAAATCCTAGGCCGCCCCCCCCAACCATTTCCAAGGACTTGATACCATACATTATAATAAAAAATTCCTAATGGCACCCACACACTCACTTAGAGGCTAAAGATACACTCTAGAGGACATATGTGGTGGTTCAAGGTGTTGTGTTCAAGGTGTTATTATTTTCTTTGTATGTCTAGACTCTTATTATAGAGCATAAGGCTTAGGTTTCTTACCTTGATCATGCCAAGAGCCCCAATATCCATACCAATATCTAAAAAAATCCTAATATGTCCACATGTGCACTTGAAGGCCAGAGATACCCTTGGGAGTCCATGTGCAGTATTTGATGCATTGTTATTATTCATGGATATCCAAAAGCTTCCTTTAGGGCCTAAGGGTTAGTTTTCCCATTTGCACCATGTCCAATACCTATAGACCCACACCTAGTTTTGACAATTCCTAATGATTCCCATATCTCCACTAAGATGTCAAGGATACCCTTGGGATGTCATTTTTTATGGTTTAAGGTGTTTTTATTGGACCTCAATGCGTTAAATATCCCCTTAGGGCCCATGTCCCAAGTTTAATTTCTCAACCATGTCCATAGCTCTAAGGCACATATCTAGTGCTCAAAAACTCTTGATAGCATTGATATCTCCCCTCATAGGCCAAAGGTACCATTATGGGGGAATATGTGGTGGTTTAAGGTGTTATTCTTGGCCCTAGATTCCTATAATCACCCTTTAGGGACTAAGGCACATGTCCAAGGCCCAAAATCAATATTGCTACTCAAAATCTCCCAACAATACCAATTTGTTCACTAGAGGCCAAAGATACCATCAAAAGGCTATTTTTGTGGTGTTTTAAGGTATGCATATTTCCCATATGTCCCTAAAAGCTTCCTTTAGGAAATAAATCCTAAGTTTCATTGATTAACGATATCCAAGGCCTCTATATCCATAATTAGTGCTAAAAATATCCTAATGGCATAGATATCCTCACTCAAAGTCCAAATATAATTTTGAGTGGCCATTTTTGGTTGTTCAAGGCATTATTCTTGGCCTTAGATACCTAGAAGCTTTATTTAAGGTGCAATTCCTATATTCCCTCCTGGTCATTTCTAGGGACCTAAAATACATAACTAGTTCTTAAAACCTCGTAATAATATTTATATCCCCACTCAAAGGCCATGGATATCCTTATAATGTGACATGTCATGGTTTGAGGCATTGTTCTTATCCTTGAATGGCTAGAAATTTCTTTAGGGATTGAGGCCTAGGTTTCATCCCTCGACCATGTCTAGGGATTAGAGACACATACCTAGTGTTCAAAAACCCCTAATGGCACCTATATCCCCACTTGGAGGCTAAAAATTACCTCAAGAGGCTACGTGGGATGGTTTGAGGCATATTTATTGTCCCTTATATACTTTGTGAGGCATGGCCATACTCCAATTTCTTTAGGAATGCAATGAACTATATTTGTTTCTTGTGAATTTTTATGGTCATTCCATGGATAGAAATTTGAAGAAGGATATCTAAAACCAGGTCGCTCTATGCAAGAGAAATAAAATAAATGCTAGAAATAACACTGTTGAGGCCGACCTGTAAAAATATAACCGTCGAGTCTGACCTATAAAATTATAATTATTTCAAAGAAAATGCCAACCAAACTGTCACTTCTCTTGTCAATTCATTGGTAGTTATTGTGCATTAATGGAAGATATGACCAAATATCACGTCGCCAAAATATTCTGTTACTTCACATTAGATGTCAACCAACTCTCATCTGCGACAAAAATCCATCATGCAAAAACAATTACTCTTTTGAAATAGGTGTATAGCCTGTGACATAATTCTCCTCTTATGATAGACAAATAATATGTGACACTTTTCTTCTTTATGTGATAGATGTATAGTCCATGCCATCATTCTGTATTTTGCGATATCAGTTCTTCTTATTACAAAACACTCATAATTTTGTGAAAAGAATGTTAGATTTTTATCATTTAGTCAATGTGATCTAGGATCCTATCTGAGAGAATAACATGCAAAGTAATAATCACAACAGACAAGAGACACAAAGAGTTTTCCTTAGGGAAACCATAAAGGAGAAAACCCCACAACTTCCTTAGAGATAGAATGCGCACCAATAGAAAAAGTAAAACCAAAAGACACAAAGATGATCTCCTACAATTGTTCTCTCTATCACTTGTGTGAACTCCTCTTCTCTCACTCATGCACTACAGTTGAGTGAGTGTGTGTTACAAATAGAGAGTCTCAATCTCTATTTATACTAGTTTTCCACTTGACAATTACTCACCAGGGCCGACCTCACTATGAGAGTCTAATAACCCTAATACCCCTCTACTGTGGGGACTATTTCCCCAACTTACAAAGGATGGATAAACTCAATGAATTTACATGAATTTATTATATTAATGACTTTCTTAATAAGAGGAACATCGGGGTACAATGAAATACAATATAAAATATACAATTGAATACATTCCGAAGTTACAAATATATCAACACTCCCTCTTAACTAGGAAGGTATTCTCTTGAAAAAGTTCATCAACACAAGTCTTTGTCACTGGATCATCATCAAAGCTGGATCATCATCAAAGTTGGATCATCATCAAAGCTATATCATCATCAAAGCTGGATCATCATCATCACTGCTTCCACTATCCCGAACAAATGGTGCTATCTCTCAATTCTACTCGTCATAGGAAGTTCTACAGAGCCAACCTTGCCGGATGTAGTCCTAGCCTCTGCGTAGATCTTCACATTTTCAACACTTATATCTGACCATGGGAGCAACCAATACTCTCACCATATCAAAAAGGAACAACGCTTACATCTAACCATGGGAGGAACCAATCCTCTTTCCATTTTAGAAAGGCACAACACTTACAACTGACCATGGGAGGAACCAATCCTCTCGCCATGTCAGAAAGGAACAACACTTACCTCTGACCATGGGAGGAACCAATCCTCTCGCTATGTCACAAAAGGCATAATTCTTACATCTTACCATGGGAGGAACCAATCCTCTCACCATGTCAGAAAGGCACAATGCTTACATCTGACCATGGGAGGAACCGATCCTCTTGCCATGTCAGAAAGGCATAGTACTTACATATGACCATGGGAGGAACCAATCCTCTCACCATGTCAGAAAGGAACAACACTTACATCTGACCATGGGAGGAACCAATCCTCTCGCCATGTCAGAAAGGCACATCACTTACATCTAACCATGGGAGGAACCAATCCTCTTACCATGTCAGAAAGGAACAACAATTACATATGACCATGGGAGGAACCAATCCTCTTTACATGTCAGAAAGGCACAATGCTTACATATGACCATGGGAGGAACCAATCCTCTCACCATGTCAGAAAGGCATGACACTTACCTCTGACCATAGGAGGAACCAATCCTCTCATCATGTCAGAAAGGCTTAGCACTTACATCTGACCATGGGAGAAGCCAATCCTCTCACCATGTCAAAAGGGCTCTCGGACTCATCACTTCTCCTTGGAAGGAAACTTGATCTGGAGAACACCAAGCTTCTCCTTGAAGTACTCAAACTTCACTCTAGCCAATTATAGCATAGAATCACATCAGGCTTGATTATGTCCAAGAATAACCTATGAGCTTCATCAGGACTAATTGCATCAGAGGAAAACCTACAGGACTGTTTACGTATGAGCAACCTACGAGATTCACCAGGGTCTTATGCTCAGAAAACCTGTCTCACTGGCTATGCTAGAACTCCCTCTTTTGAGAGATCTTGATCTAGATCACAAAATGGAACTTCACTGCTCCTCTCTGCACCATATCCCTGATATAGTGATATTTTATCTTGATATGATTTGAATTGTCATGGAACACCGGGTTCTCTAACAACTTCACACAACTCTAGTTGTCGCAATATATACAAGTAGCATCCAACTAGATATCAAAAAAATCAGATAGTAGCTTCCTCAACCACACTGCCTCACAACTAGCCGAACAAGCTATGCCATACTTTGCTTCAGCTATACTCAGTGCCACGCAGGATTGCTTCCTTCTAAACCAAGAGATCACACCTGATCCCATACTGAAGCAGCACCCCGAAGTGCTCTTCCCATCAATGGAATTTCCTTCCCAATCAAAATTCACGTAACCATGCAGGTTAGTCTTCTGATCCGTATCATGTTCAACTGTACCCTTCAGGTACATCAGAATATGCTTTGCAGCAATCAGTTGAACATGTCTCGCATCCGTCGAGAACTGGCTTAATGTTTTCACAACAAAGAAAATATATAGTCTCGCATTCGTCAGGTACATGAATGATCCAATCATCTGATGATACATCGTAGCATTGACTGGCTCTGATGAAGCATCACTCAATAGCTTTAGGTTTGATTCCATAGGTGTGTCCATGAACTTGTAGTTCATCATCCCGAACCTCTTCAGGATCTCCACTGCATAATTCCCTTGTTCAAGGGAGATTCCATCCATACTCTGCCACACCTCTATGCCTAGAAAGTAGTGCATCATTCCCAAGTCCTTTCACTTGAACTTGGCAGCAAGTCTCCTTCTTGCATATTTAATGAGTTCCTGTTTTCCTGTAAGGAATAGGTCATCAACATATAATAGGATCATCACTGGTCTTCCACCTTCAACCTTGGAGCAAAGGTTGGAATCCTCTTTACTCTCAGTAAAGCATAGAGCCATGAATAATCAGTTCATCCTATCATACCATGTCAAACCTTAGGATGTTCCGCAGTCACTCCCTCTGAAGTAGAGAATCATTCTCCCTCTACCTTTCATACTCTATGTATTGGAACATTCTGTACTATAGTGACAAGTAGATTCCTCTTCTACTAATATTCTATGTATCCATCTAGGGTCACTGGATACCAAGATCCTCTATCTTGAACCTTTTCAAAATTTCTTCTCGCACCCATCTATGAGCTTGTCATCCTCTATAGGCTTTCATCTTCAACCTTATAGAAAAGGTTAAGATATTAATTACTCTAGGTGATCTCCAAGCTCCTCATTTATGTGTTATCACATGGGTGCCTTCTGAGCTCATATAAGGCCTTCTTTAATTTGCACACATGAGTCTAACTGTCATGTGTCTTGATTTCCAATGGCTGCAAATGTCTCTTCGTAGTCTATGCCTTCTTTCTGTGAGAAGCCTCGTGCTACGAATGTTTCCTTGTGTCCCATCTACTGCATGCTGGATCTTGTAGAACCATATGGAAGATACTACGTACTTCCCTTCAGGTCTTCGACATCACATTCTAGTCATCATTCTTCATTTTGGATTATTAGAGTGAATCTTGAACTGTCGTCACTTATTCTTTGGAACAAGTCTCATCCTTATTTTCGTGTAGGCAATTATACGTGATCTTTCCTACAAGTCAAATGCATTAGTTGTATGGTTAGAAATGTTTCATAAGGCATATTCATAATTGCAAATTATTATGCAAAAATATATAATCATGCAACTATTTTAGCCAATACAACATTCATCCATATCTCATGGAAACTTTCTAGATGCCTTCCATCTCTACCATGACATCATTGAGATTGTGCACTAATCCAATATGTCAGCAAAGAGGTTTCATTCTAGATAAGTAGAAATGGAGAGTTGTATAGAACCATGGGCTACTTACCCATCACATGCATATTAGTAGTATACTATCATTAACGCAAGCATTCTATCATGCATAACACATCAACTGAATATAAACAAATGCATAACCAAGTAATATCATGAAATGACAATTGAATACTTATCTTTATTCGTTTCGTGGGTAGACTCCTTCTTGAGCCTTTAGCTTCATCATCTTCTCCATTCATAACAACATCATTTCTTATCCAAATTCTAAGATGGATAAGAGGTTCTTCAAGAGTTGAGTCCTTCATATTACCCATTGCTTGAGGGATCTTCTTTGGATCATAAGAGCTTGACCTTCAGTTGCTCCCATTTTCTCTTCTCTTAGTATGAGTCGAGATTCTTCTTGTCTACGCTCTTCCCAAAGTCTGTTGAAGGTAATCACTTCCTTCTGGTACACATTCCTCAAATGAATGAATCCCATGAACCTGGGAGGCCATTCAAGGTGGTTATAGCAATATCTTATTCTTATTTGATTGCTTCGTCATAGCATCGAACACTTATTTTTGGTGTCTTCAAGGATTAAACATGAGGAGTGAGATGATATTTAATAGAATTTGCAATGATTCTCTTGGTCTTGACCAATTTCTTCTTATGTAAGGATTTTAGCCTCATCTCCCTCTGGAACTGGAACCTCTCCACTTATGTAGGTGTCCAATTCATTTTCTTCAAGAACCAGTGAGATCCTATAATTCCATGCTTGGAAGTTGTCAACTTCACCAAGCTTGTCATCAAGCTGGTGTGATTCATCATTTTGAAATGAGAACCTCAAATGTAAATAGCAAAAGATTAGATCTTACTGATTTGAGGTGTCCGTCCTAGTTCCGGATCTAGCCGATCTAGGGTTTGTTAGAAAAAACCCTAATTTTAAAAACTTAGAATATTTCATGTTTGATTGGATAGAAAGATGCACCTCCTCAAGGCGAGCTGAGCAGCATACTCATTTTCCCAAAACTGTGATCAAAACTGTAAAATATCTGATGCCTTAGTTTTCTTCAATTTCTTCTACAAAATTTTCCTGATATTGTTTCTGCAATATATCTGAAAGTACTTCTCCTCTATGTCTTAAAATTCGTACTGAGGTAGCCTCATTTGTCCTATTTCCAACACCGTAGGTTTGAGGAGAATTGGTTTCACCAATTGGGACTTATGAGAGGTTTCCCAAGGTGACTTATTTTAGGACTGTTCAGCATAGCGAACTTGTACAGACTTCCACGTGTCATTGTTTCACCTTCGGGGTTTGAAAATTTTACCACAGAAATTAAAGTCCGCGCCCTATCTGGAACATCTTGAGAAATTTCATTTGGAACTTCTTAGCCTGAGATATAGCAATTTTCCCTAGGTGTCCTGTTTAGGGATGAATCCAAGGAGAGGCTAGAACCCTAATTTGGAGGAATCATATCTCCTAGAATATAGTGAATCGAAGGATGAAAATTTTACAAATGGTACATCAGGAATTATCTTCATCCTGTAAAATTTTCGGCTCCTGATCCTTCTCCAATATCAATATATATCGAATGCACCAAAATGACTAGTTTTAGTCTTTTAGGGTTTTCTAGTCCCGGGTCAAATTAGGGTTTGACTTTCCCGAAGTTTTACCCAACCAAAAATTTTGATCTTGGTCTCTAAATTTTGATTTTGAGGAGGAGAGAAATCCTATGCTGGGCTCACTCAAAAATTCCTCTTCTGTGAAAAGCCATAATTTCCTGCAGCAGTGACATGTCAAAAAATGAAAATGCCTGAAATCAAATTATGCTTCGAAAGAAAGGTGCACCCTTCAATGGAGAGTTATCCTAGCCTCTTTTTTTGATGATCGATGGAGAGAGACTCAAAAAATAAGAAGCCCTAGCTTCTGCAGCTGCACAATGTCTTATTCTTAGGTTAGCTCTGATACCATGTTAGATTTTTATCATTTAATCAATGTGATCTAGGATCTTATCTAAGAGAATAACATGCACACCAATAATCACAAGAGACAAGAGACACAAAGAGTTTTCCTCGGGGAAACCATAAAGGAGAAAAACTCGCAACTTCCTTAGAGATAGAATGAGCACCAATAGAAAAAGTAAAACCCAAAGACACAAAGATGATCTCCGACAGTTGTTCTCTCTCTCACTTGTGTGAACTCCTCTTCTCTCACTCATGCACTACATTTGAGTGAGTGTGTGTTACAAATAGAGAGTCCCGCTCTCTATTTATACTAGTTTTCCACTTGCCAATTACTCACAAGGGACAACCACACTAGGAGAGTCTAATAACCCTAATACCCCTCAACTATGGGGACTATTGCCCCAACTTACAAAGGAGGGTTAACCTCAATGACTTTACATGACTTTATTATATTAATGACTTTCCCGATTGGAGGAGCATCGAGGTACAATGAAATACAATATAAAATATACAAGTGAATACATTCCAAAGTTACAAATATATCAACAAAGAACTCATAATCTTTTGAAAACGCTCATAATATTTTGAAAAACACTCATAAACCGTACGACAACAACACACATAAATTTTTGTTTTCATTTTTGTTTTGTTTTGGAATTATCAGTAAACTAAAGTGAGGCTACCCTGATAAGGATTTAGCTGAATTCTATTTACTAACTCTTTAAACGATGTACCATCTAATTTATGCAATTGCACTGCTCCTCCTTCAGTGATCTGAATGACAATATACAGTCCCATTGTTGGAGCAATAATCTGCCTTAATACCTTAATGATCTACCTAGGAGACATAAACATTGGCCTTGTGCTATGTTCTATGGTCTAACTTAGGTTATACTGATCAATACTGGTAAAATAGGTGATTCTGGCTCATTAATTACAATTGAGGTGCTCTATTTTGAACATCATGGCATTTCAGACTGTGCATTAATTGTAAACCAGTTCTAGCTTTGACTAGGAGCGCTAGTGTGTGTGAAAGTGGTTTTTTGTGGTCTCATTGGCATTTATTTGCCTCCTAGAGGTTCCTCCACTCACCCATGTGCTCTACCATGTTTTCCTTCCCTCATTTATGAACCAGGCATGCTTCTTACCTATCCACACATGTTCACACATGGATTCGTGACAGTTTTTTTAGGTTTGGGAGCCTATTGGTCAACCTAAGGGGTTTAGGGGTCAAATCCTAGTCTGACACTTGGATGCATTCATATGGCCACTAGGGGCTCACGAATTGTCTCCAATGTACTATAAATATGTATCATGCATACCTACAAGGTGTGCTGTAATATAATGGTTAGATATTAACAAGTTTCACATGTGTTATTCCAGCTATTTCAGTCTCTTTGTTTTTCTCTTGAATATTTTGTCAAACACTTTGATGGTGAAATTGTTCTAGCTTCTATATCTACTTGAGAAGCAATTCTCACATGGTATCGGATCTAGTTGGATCTGCAAACAAATCTAGTGAGGTTTGAGTTGTTGTTTAGGGCATATTTCCAGCTTTTCTAAGTTTTTTTCATTGAAGGTTCTTACAACTTCATGGATTCGCAAGCACTTCCTCTCCTTTCCCCATTCAACTATTCTGAATGGAATTCAAATATGTGTGCATATCTCAATAGGAAATGCCTCTATGATGTGTCCATTGGTGCTGTGAGAGAGCCAAATTCCTGTTAAGAGAGGTGTGATTGGCTTAATGACAATGATAGAGCCTATGGAACTATGTGTCTAGCTATAACTCCTGCAATGCGCTACCTCCTTGTTTTTGCTGAGTACCCATTCGAGATTTGGAGAAATATAGATGAAGATCTTGGCATGCAGCAAGAAGCTGTGAGCTATATGGAGAGCAAGCAAATGGGCATCTCCTTATGTATTCTTCCTCCTATGATCTCGGCCTCATGCATTTCTCAAGAAGTTGTTCAAAATGAAGAAGAATAAGTAGCCATAGATTCAGAAAATGATCCAACTCAAGATTCTTCCTCTGTGGCTTCCTCTCCTTTCCAAGAAGGTATGTTTCATGAAGATAGCATACGAGTTTCTACCATCACTACCACTGAAGATTTATCTATCCATTCTACACCCTTTTCCTCTACGTCTTCTATTACGAATGGTGAATATGTATTGCTAGTTGATGTTCATAGCAAGCCTTCTCTAGAAGATGGGTTTTCTTCACATGAGAGTATTAGTTCGAAAGATGTATAGGTTTGGATTTCAAGTGAATATATCTTATTGCTTCACACTCTTTTTCCCATGTATTCCTCCACCATGACTAGTAGAGTTCCTTCAAGTTCATATGAAGATGGAGAATCCTTTGCCATCATAATGTCACACCTTCTTGGAGTTGATTACAACATTTCTTCAAAGTTGATGCTTCAAGATCCTTATGACTCGCTTGGGGTCACCTATTCTCAAGCACTTCAAGTATCTTTTGGGCATGGCATCCTATTTGGTTTGAGTTTCAAGTTTGAAGAACACCATTCGCTCTCCTATTAGTGCATTTCAATTGTTCTACATGGTCTGAGGATTCATCATGTAGTTGTTCTTACATTGGTTGAGCACATTCCACTTCTTCCCAAGAAGAATATTCCTCTAGACATACTCATATAGTTTGGATTGTATACATATTTTTCTTTCTTTTTCATATCCATTTTTTAGGGGAGGTTTTGTCCCATGAGGTTTTCCTCCTTGCCTCTATTACATGGATCAATAAAATTTTGTTGTAAAAGGTGACTTGTGCCTTAGTTTCCAAGGCCTTAATAAATCATGTGGTGTACTAAGTCAGGATTAAGGGGGGTTTTGGATCAATAATATGCCTTAGTACCTTAATTATCTACCTAGGAGACATACACATTGGCCTTGTGCTATGTTCTATGGTCGAACTTAGGTTATAATGATTAATATTGGTCAAATAGGTGATTATGGAACATTAATCACAGTTGAGGCACTCTATTTCGAACATCCTGAAATTTCAAACTGTGCATTAATTGTAAACGACCAGTTACAGCTTTGACTAGGAGCACTAGTGTGTGTGAAAGTGGTTTATTGTGGTCTCCTTGGCATTTATTTTCATCCTAGAGATTCCTCCACTCACCCATGAACTCTCCCATGCCTGCCTTCCCTCATTTATGAACCAGAAATTCTTTTTACATAATCACACATGGATTCATGACATTTTGGTTAGGTTTGGGAGTCTATTGGTCAATCTATGGGGGTTTAGGGGTCAAATCATAGTTTGAAACTTGGATGCATTCACATGGCCACCAGGGGCTCACGAATTGTCTCAAATTTACTATAAATATGTATCATACATAACTACAAGGTGTGATGTAATATAATGGTTAGATATTAGCACCTTTCACATGTGTTATTCCAACTATTCCAGTCTCTTTGTTTTTCTCTTGCATATTTTGTCAAACACTTTGATGGTGAAATTGTTATAGCTCCTAGATCTACTTGAGAATAAATTCTCACATGGTATCAGAGCTAGTTGGAGCTACAAAAAAATATAGTGAGGTTTGAGTTGATTTTTAGGGAATATTTCTAGTTTTTCATTACAGGTTCTTACAACAAGTTCATGGATTCGCAAGCACTTCCTTTCTTTTCCCCAATCAATTATTCTGAATGGAAGTCAAAGATTTGTGCATATATCAAGAGGAAATGTCTCTATGATGTGTCCATTGGTGTTGTGAGACAGCCAGAGTCCTATCAAGAGAAGTGTGATTGGCTTAATGACAATGATAGAGCCTATGGAACTATGTGTCTAGCTATACCTCCTACAATGCACTATCAGGATTATTTCTACTAAGTACCCATTCAAGCTTCGGAGAAATATAGATGAAGATCTTGGCATGCAGCAAGAAGATGTGAGCTATATGGAGAGCTAGAAAATGGGCATCTCCTTATGTGTTCTTCCTCCTATGATCTCGGCCTCATGCATTTCTCAAGAAGTTGTTCGAAATGAAGAAGACGTAGCCAGAGATTCAACAAATTATCAAACTCAAGTTTCTTCCTCTATGGATTCCTCTCCTTGTCAAGAATCTATGTTTCATAAATATATCATACAAGTTGCTGCCATCACTACCGCTGAAGAGTTATCTCTCCATTCTACACCCTTCTCCTCTATGGCTTCTGTTACGAATGGTGAAGATGTATTGCTAGTTGATGTTCATAGCGAGCCTTCTCTAGAAGATGGGTTTTCTTCACATGAGAGTATTGGTTTGAAATATGGAGAGTTTTGGATGTCAAGTGAATATCTCTCATTGCTTCACACTCTTTTTCCCATGTATTCCTCCACCATGAATAGTAAAGTTCCTTCAAGTTCATATGAATATGGAGAATCCTTTTCCATCACAATGGTGCACCTTCTTGGAGCTGATTACAACCTTTATTCAAATTTGATGCTTCAAGATCTTTATGACTCGCTTGACGTCACCTATTCTCAAGAACTTCAAGTCTCTTTTTGGCATGGCATCCTGTTTGGTTCTAGGTTCAAGTCTTAAGAGCACCATTCGCTCTCCTATCAGTGCATTTTAGTTGTTCTACATGGTCTGAGGATTCATCATCCAACTGTTCCTGAATTGGTTGAGCACATTCCACTTCTTCCCAAGAATAAGATTCCTCCAAACATACTCATCTAGTTTGGGGTGTATACATATTTTTCTTTCTTTGTCATATCCGTTTTTTAGGGGAGGTTTTGCCCCATGAGGTTTTCCTCCTTACCTCTGTTACATGGATCAATAAAATTTTGTTGTAAAAGGTGACTTGTGCCTTAGTTTCCAAGGCCTTAATAAATCATGTGGTGTACTAAGTCAGGATTAAGGGGGGGTATTGGAACAATAATTTTCCTTAGTACCTTAATGATCTACCTAGGATACATAAACATTTTCCTTGTGCTATGTTCTATGGTGTAACTTAGGTTATATTGATCAATACTGGTCAAATAGGTGATTCTAGCTCATTAATTACAGTTAAGGTGATCTAGTTTGAACATCCTAACATTTCAGACTGTGCATTAATTGTAAACCAGTTCCATCTTTGACTAGGAGCGCTAGTGTGTGTGAAAGTGGGTTTTTGTGGTCTCCTTGGCTTTTATTTGCCTCCTAGAAATTCCTCCACTCACCCATGCACTCTCCCTTGCTTGCCTTCCCTAATTTATGAACTAGGCATGATTCTTACCTATTCATACATGTTCACACATGGATTTGTGACAGTTTGGTTAGGTTTGGCAGCCTATTAGTCAAACTAGGGGGGTTTAGGGGTCAAATCCTAGTCTGACACTTGGATGCATTCACATGGACACTAGGGGCTCACGAATTGTATCCAATGCACTATAAATATGTATCATACATACCTAAAAGGTGTGCTGTAATATAATGGTTAGATGTTATCACCTTTCACATGTGTTATTCCAACTATCTCAGTCTCTTTGTTTTTCTCTTGCATATTTTTTCACTTTAATGGTGAAATTGTTCTATATCCTAGATCTAATTGAGAAGCAATTATCACACCCATCCAATGTGTCTGAATATTTCCAAGATTCTTAAAAAAATACAGCTGTAGAGAAGAACAAGCTCTCCAATTCGAAACTGCTTATTCTTAATTTGCCAGTCGTGCCAAGTTTTTTGTTGCGCCTTCTCAAAATTTTGATGATATCTTATGATGAATACGTCTTCTTATAATTATACAAGTTGCAACAATATTTCTTAGACATAACCAACATCAGTCAATTTGGTAACCACAACTATCCTTAGACTGGGTACATTATGCTCCATCGGCATGACAACCTCTTGTCCGTAAACCAGTTGAAATGGAGTTTGGCCTGTCAAATTTTTATAGGTGGTGTGATAGGCCCATAGTACTGTAGGGATTTCATGATCCCAATCATCCCTTTGAAAATTACATATCTTCGTCAATGCATTCTCCATAATTTTATTGAATGCCTCGACAACACCATTAGCTTGTGGATGATACAGTGTTGTCTTTCGGTGCTGAATTTGAAATTCTTCAGTTAATTTTTTAATCGAATGATTGAAGAAATGCATGCCTTGATCACTTATCAATATATTAATACATCCAAATCGGGTTACTACATGGTTGAATAGAAATGTTGCAACAATCATGACAACGCAATCCTTTATCGGCATTGCTTCATCCCATATGGTCAAGTAGTCAGTCGTAGTGATTATGCAACATGCACCCATTCTCTTTCCTGGTGGATTAATAGGACTAACAAAATAAATATCCCATTTATGAAATTCCTGTAAAGTTACTTGTGGTACTAATGGAATATCATCTTGTTGTAATGTTATTCCTATTCTTTGGCAGATATCATAGTTGTGACAATAATCTATGGCATCTACATGCAGGGTAGGCCACCACAATCTAGCATGTAAAATTTTTTGCACTATCGCTTCTCATGCATAATGGCCTCCTGTGATACCATCATGTGCTTCATTCAATACCATTGGTCGCTCATGTTCCAATACGCAGTGATGAAGATTTTCATTTGGATCCATTTTGTATAACTGTCCAACAATCAAATAAAAATCTACAGCTTTGACCACTAATTGTTTTTTCTTTACACTATTTAATCCTTTTGGTGCATATCATGTAGTTAATAAATGTATAATATCTCTATAATAATCATCAAACATATTGACTGCAAATAGTTGTGCATTAGGGAGACTATTGTTGAGATTACCAGGCTCTTCTCCACTTTTTAGCCTCGACAGATGGTCTGGTCTCGAATTCAGTCGACCCAACTTAATGATGATCTCAAAGTCAAATTATTGGAAGAGGAGAATCCATCGATAAATATTCCCCCAACACTGGCTTATTGAACAAATATTTTAACGCAGAATGATCTGTATACATCTTGAAATCTCCTCCCCACAAATAGTGTCGAAATTTTTGAAGAGCATATACCATAGCTAGTCCTTCTCTTTCTGTGATGGTATAGTTCTTCTATGTTATTGATATTTTCCTACTAGAAAATGCGATGGTATGATCAGTAGAACCTTATCTTGGCTGTGTAAGTACAACACCCAGTGCGACAGATGACACATTAACATGTACGCGCAATTCTTTCTTCTAGTCTGGAAAGACTAATGTGCGTGTTGTAACCATCTTGTTCTTCAAAACGTCTAGACTCTCTTCACATTGTTCACTCCATTGAAACTTAACATCCTTCTTCAATAACTTCTCCATGGGGTAGTCACCCCTGCATATCCTCTAATAAATTTTCGATAGTACCCTATATGTCTTGCTATCACCCAATAATTTTCCTATGGCTGTGGTAGGAGAATAACTGGGTTAACCATTTCAAACCAATATTTAGATTGTATTCTAGCCTATACAATCAAAGAGGGATCTCTCTTTGTCATAGTGTCATTCACATACACATTTGGCTTTAAACAAGCATTCAGAAGGCTAGATTTCTAAGGGGAAGGGTTGTTTGGGTTTTAAAGAGTGTAAGACAAACAAATTGGGAGAACCATTAGGCAATGGAGTCAAAGCCTGAAACATTCAAAGACCTACAACACAATGAATAGTGATCACCTTCATAATATTAGGAAAAATAAGTGTTAATTTTCAAGAAAATATCATTGAGAGATGGCAGGGGAAAATGAGAAGAAGCCCAATGAGACAAGAGGCACCTATCTATGGATGAATCTCTTGAAACACCTTTAGTAGAAGCAATAGTAAAGGCTGATAACTGAAATGGAGCATCTAATAGAGGATGAATTCCAAGACATTTACCATAAACACATAACAAACACATTATTTGATGTAGGGAGCACTAAACAGAGAATGAATTCCTTGCATACAACTAGAAACGCATTAGTAGAAACTACAAAAACATGGAAATGAAGGATACAGGGGAACATAAAGTGAACATTGAAGACCGTGATGAATCTCAAACACTCATGAAATTCTTGCGTTAACACTTCCAAGAAGGTTGTAGAGATACAAAACCAAGCAGAGAGGCTTCAAAATATTAATGTCGGACCATTTACTCCTCTGTAGAGGTTACATTTATATTGTACTAAGCTCCCGAGACCAACCTTGAAATAGAGCCAAAAATTAGTTTCGATATGGGAGTCAAACCCGCACACAAAAAGTCCTAACAAATTGTGGTCTGAAAGATTTGCCATGATCACAAAAAAAATCAGGAAAACATGCTGGGATGCGTGTGGTGGATCAAAAAGAAAAATTAGACACCTGGGATTCAGGTCTGCTTGATGAAAATGACTATTCAGAGTATCTCTGAGCATCCTGCAACAATTTCATTCATCCCTGCATCTTCAACCAACGAAGTTGTTTTGGACCGTTGATCTGTTTGGTAGACACTCGGATGCACCTCCACATGTATTGACTTGCACATTCTGTAAAATCCCACTAAGTTCCAGAAACTTAAACCAATGACACTTTGAACTAGCAGAATTTTTCCCATCCGTTGATCTTGATCGGTCATTGATCTGGGCCATTGAAAGTTGTGGGGTATACAAAATTTTGTAGATCTGAAAAGTTAATCTCTCTGTGCTAGTTCTGACAGCGGAATCCACCTTCATTGTGCATATTTATTGGTCGTTGAATATTCTCTTTGGATGGAGAGATCAATACTACACCTGCACCTGCTGAGTTTTGAGTGCTAGCCCCATCAAAATACATGTTCCAGACTGATGTGGTCACTTCTTTGGGCTGCTGACAGGTGGGATTCGTAAGATGGACTGGTGTTTGCTGAGAATCATCTATTTGCATAATGCATGACCCAAAATCTATGTCTACTGCATATATGGGGTGGTTCACTGAATTCTTTTCATTGCTTATGATGTAGGCAAGTTGATTCTCTCTGTAAAGCCTCTTGGTCTCCCCTCCAAACATTGGGATTGTAGCATATGTAAGGTCCATCTGAAGGGTGCCACCTAGCCTTTTACTCCATAATCGAGACAGTAAGAGACCAAATTTAAGAGGGATATCAACCACTGCAATGTCCATCATGATGCTTTTTGAGGGTAGCTGAGATAGGTTTACAACAAGGTCTTTGATGAGGCCCAAGATCTTGACCTTTCTGGAGTCAAAGGAGAACAGATCATGGTAGGGTTTTGTAATGCTGAGGCTAAGCTCATCCATCACAACTTTTGGCATTAGGTTATGGGAAGCTCCTGAGTCCAGCAAACAGTTATGAAGAACTTTATCATGGATATTCAAAGATATGTAGAAAGGTGGGAAAGAATCATTTAGCTCTTCGATCATAGGGCCTAGGGTTACAATAGGTTTATCATCTTGCATATTGACAAAGTCAGTATCTATATGTATCTTCGGTTGAAGGGACTTCAATATTGAAGATTTGAATGCATCATTTTTCATTAGCTCTATTAATGGGAAAGGGATCTTCAATTTCTGAATCTCTGACTCAAGGTTGAAATAATAATGCCATTTATCAGGAAACCTTACCTCTTGTACTGGAGCTTTAAGTTGGACAGGATCAGAGTTTGATGAATGTACTGGTTTTTGCAACTGTTTAGGAATGACAGCCATTTTCTTTGGTAGAATAGTAACCTTTTTAGCTGGTGCAGTAGGCTGCTTTGTAGGAACAACATTCTTATTAGGGGGAGCAATCATCCCAGACCTTAGATTATAACCTCCTTAACCATGTGCCTGATATACTGATTCTTCACTGATCTTCTCATCAATTAGGGCTTCCTCATATTGTGTCTGTGTCAAAAAAGAATAGTCAACTTCATCCTCCATGCAGTTGATGTTGTCTTCAGCCTCTCCTTCTTCCTAAATGAACTCCGGTTCTTCTTCTAGTACAACATTATGAAAGGGAGCTCTGATTCTTTGATCTTCAACTTGATTCCTTTCCCTTTTGAGGATCTAGACTGGGGGGTTTCCTCTTCTATAAGGGACAAAATTTCGGTTTCGGGGAACAAAATCACTTGGCCCTTTACCTCTCACAGGTATCTGCCCTCGGTCCTTTAGCTTGGACATTTCACATTAGAGAGAATTTGAGGTAAAAAATGGGCCTCCTAAGAGATGTACTACACAAATATAAGAAATATTAAAATATTATGAGTTAGGGATTTTATGGGGTAGGTATATATGACAACTCACCTCCTACACTACTTTTTATGCACAATATAAATAACCATGATTGAGTTACTTTTCTAAATTGATTATAAATAAAATTAATAAAATAACTCTATGACTAAGATTCATTGTAAATTCCCAAAAAATTGTTGTCCTTTAGCATTTATTTGTCTTGAACTTGTAAATGAAATTAAACTAAAAAATTATTTTTATGAGTTATTTTTTAGTTTATGTTAACTTTTTATATTTAGTACATTCCTCGTCAATTTAATTTTAATGTGATTTAATTGAGATTTATTTACATGTAAAATTTTAACAATATTATTATAATATTTTTTGCATTATTAGAATAAATTAATATCAAAACCATAATTTTTTTGATATATTCATTTTATTGTAAATGAATGTTATAGTTACATCTCTTATAGAAAATAATATAAGACTTAATTTATTCTTAAATAAATTATTAAAAAAATATTTATACATTATGAAAATATGTCTTATTAGTACATAAAATTCTAATGTATATTGTTTTTAGCAATAAAAACGTTATGTATATTGTTTTTTAGCAATAAAAAAGTTACGACTAAATAATATAACTTTGGTTGGCTAATCCGATCAATCCATCGATGGTCGGCAAGTATGATGGTTCTAATCATGATTCTGCACGTATTCCATGTTTATCTAACAGGTGGATTAAAAAAACCCCGTGAATTAACTTGGGTCACGGGTGTAATTTTAGCTGTGCTGACTGTATCTTTCAGTGTAACTGGTTATTCTTTGCCCTGGGATCAAATTGGTTATTAGGGAGTTAAAATTGTGACCGGTGTGCCCGAGGCTATTCCTGTAATAGGATCTCCTTTGGTAGAGTTATTACGCGGAAGTGTTAGCGTGGGTCAATCTACCTTGACTCGTTTTTATAGTTTACTGAATAAGTCAACAGTGATGTATAAATTCTTTTAGTTTATTGGTTGATTTTAATGTATATTAATTTTTAGCAATAAAAAAATTGTGAATAAATAATATATCATATTAACTTAACAAGTGAATGGTGGTGCATAAATTCTTTTAATTTATTAGTTGAAGCATAAATTATTCTAATATCCTTTTATAGAAAAAAAATTATTAAAAAATATTTATACATTTTGAAAATATTTTTATAATATAAATACTTATCTAAGAAAGCTATTTCCATTCCTTACAACTAAAAAAATTATAAATACCTAAAAAATCAATGTTACTAATTTGTTTAAAAAATGTCTTATA